>JAPUUL010000025.1:0-39027 GCA_029590625.1 Lasiodiplodia mahajangana | reverse complement strand
AGCTCGTTCGCACGGACGAGGAGCCTCATGGAGGATAGCGAGCGCTTGGCATCGAGTAGGCGTTGAACAAGAGTCTCGACAGAGACGGAGTCGAGATCGGAGCGAAGCGCGTCGAGTGACGTTGGGCGCGGCGCAGAATGCGACGAGGCGGAACTTATAGAGGCCATGGTCACAGAGTTGACTGGGACGGTTGGTTTGTCGATTCGAGTTCGTTTGCAGTTGATACTATCGATTAATTATAGATGGTAGGGCAGCTCGAAGCCGAGTAAATGCCGTCTACATCTACATCCTTATCGTTGGCCCAGATGAGAAGGAGAACGGCAGGACGATGAGGATGATGAGGATAATTTGAGAAAGCGGGCGTATAAGCGGAAGAATGAGGAATCGACATGGGCACAAACAGCTTTGAGGCTCTGCTATCTAAAGATTTACTTATCTTACCTGGGTAGGTAGGTAGGTAGGTATCACGTCAAACATACGCAGTAGGCAACCCTGTTGGGAGAGATAGGTACTATGTATGTAGGTATTCGACAGCTCTGTATCTAGCATCTTTTAGTGGGTACCTATCCCGTACAGGCAGTGCCATAGGCTTATGATTTACCTATACATAATGCCTGTCCGCCCCCATATGACCTGTAGGGAGGTACATGCACTGGAGTACGCGTGTACGCTAGGTACTTTTCGTGGGTACTTTCAAAGCATGCAGATCCGACGGCTTCCGATTTGACAGACTCGACCCGACCCGACCCAGTGAACCAACTCGCTGGACCCAACTGGGGATCTACCTATCCACAAAGAGCCTTTAATAAAAGCCTCCACTCCACCCGAGTCCTCCCTATTACCTTAGGTAGGTATGTAGCCATTTTATCTTCATTAGACTCGAAAGTAGACGGGACAGAAAGGACCGCGAACAGGGAGACTCCGGTAACGTTCTTCGCGACCAGTTACCACACACTCTCTCTACCTCTGCATTCAGTTGTATGAAATAGTATCTTCTCGATACACTTCGCAGACTGTATTATTTAGAGCCTCTGCGTATTTTCATGTTCAAGCAGTTATAGCACTATCTACCATAATCTTCTACCATCATCCTACCCCAGGTCATTCATGTGAAGTTGTATCTATTACGCCCTCAGTGTAGGAAGAACGCAGCCTCTTAAATGCTAATTAGGCTTGGCTACCTGCCCTAAAATAAATTGGCTTACCGGCCATGATGTTACGATACTCTACGGCCTCATAGTCTACCTGCCTAGGTTAAAGCATTGCGTCAAGACATAATGAACGAACTACCAAGGAAGCCTGTGAACCGAAGAGTTGCGGAGTCTCCACTGGAGTCCTGGGATCTTCTTGATGACTTGATAGACGACTATCTAGAGCCATCTCCTGCGTTGACCCAGGCATATTCACCAGTAGGAGTTATCGAACAACCTCAAGTAACGCCAAACCCCTTAGATCGCCAAAATCCAACCCCAGTACTAGCCCCAAACACGGCCGGGCTCTCAGTCGCTCCTCCATTTTCAGAACGTGATGTCTCTGGCCCGCCTAGTTCGAAATGGAAAACTATGCTGGACGAGACGGTCGTAAGTATTTATTCTGACTACCCTCGGAGCACGAAAACTCTTCTTTAAGCTCCTATATATTGTAAAAACTTTTATGCCTCTAGGGCACTCAAAAATGGTATTCATGACGATGATTAGAGCTGACGTTAGGCATTGCAGTACTTTGCAGGCGGCTTAATATCTCATCCATTTGAATCCACCAAACACTACAGCATACTTCGTCATTCGCCCGCTTTAGTTTACTACAAAGGCCCCTCAACAAATGTCACAATCAGTGTGTTCGGAGACTCTGTGCTGCCCTCAGATCGGTCATTCTGGATCCAGAGGAAGGGGTTCTCGGGTAATATCGGCATGGCTGCGAGCGCCTTCATGAGGACAACGTCAAACTGGATTGATGTCACACCTTCCACCGAAGTGTTGGCATCAAGCGTCCCCGGGGGCGATGAGCGTGCGTGGCAGAGGGACATCAAGAAATTCCTGAAAAGAGCTTCCAAGGACAAGCGTCTGTCTAGGCATTCCATTCGGGAAACTTGTGTTCTTCGTGTCCCGGCCGCCGCGGCGGACGGCTATCTGCGAATAGTCATGTGTACTGGTGAGGACTCTAAGAAATCTCTCTGCCCTTCTCCTACCTTTCGACTTGCAAGCACCTCTTCCGATGTCAGCGTTTTACGTGGTGCAAGCCTTGCCACTTTGCCTCTTGAAGTCGGGCTGAAGGCGGCGTCTATAGTCGGTAACCAGTATGTCCAAAGGGTAGTTGGCCCAGCTCAGGCCGCTATCCAGAGCAAAATGAGCAAAATACAGCCGGCATTCATTCAAAATAACGCTGGGACGATAGCTCTGGCGCAAACGGCCGTAACCGAGCAATTTGGTAGCCTTGAGGAAAATTTCGATCCTACACAACACGCTACGTACAACCCCTTCCATGAGGGTGGCACGCCCGATGAACCGCCAGACATTATCGGCAACGACTCTGGTCCCGAAAAGCCATTTCCGATAAGACTCGATGGCAAGGTTGTTCCTGGGACAGGCCGAAGCCGGACCGGCCCGATCGCGAATCTAGCCAATGTTGCCGAAGACCTACTACTTCGTCTCGGTGGCATCTACGTTGGCTGGGCAGCAATAGAACAGAATAAAATTACAGATGAGGCGCTTCATGGCTGGCACGAGGCTATCATCACAATCGGTCCATCCCCTTATGCAGCCCCTAAGGTGATCCCACGAAAGGTGGCTACCGTGCACATTATACACGACTTTGGGGAAAACATGACATTCTTTAATACCAGACTAACGGTCCTTCTCATGGCGTTTCTAAGGCCGGCCCCGAAACCGATCTATTCGGGATCGGTTCCCGACACCACCGCCATATCCCGCGATAGAGAAATCGCAATTGCGAGCCTAAGCCGCGAAAGATGGCAACCCGATGCGTGTTTACAGATATTGTCAACTAAAAAGTCACAGAGGAGTATGACAGAAAAATACGTCGAAATGAGATCTCAGGTGCAGAAGCGTGTTGATAGTTTTCCCGTACACCGAGCAGGTATTCGGACAGATCGGGCCGAAGTCAAAGACGAAGCTTATGGCCAGGGTGGCTTTTATATACGAAGATGATATGATTCCATTGAGAACATTCGTTTGGGCCAGATACCCCTCGTACCTATAGTCTTGTACATTTTTTAATCCCAAGCTAGAGAAATATGGTGGCTTCGTTATGGGATGAGAAGTCGGAATTCAATTTGCGCATAGTCGACGCTCTGCCCTAGGATATCCTTCCCGCAGCCGGTGTGTACAGGATAGCTACTCTATTATAACTTTGAGTAAAATAATAGTGACACGTCTTCACCTCATTTCACATGCGCCAACCATACCACGCCCGACTCGTTTCCCACGGCTCACATTCTATGGCATTATGGTCATAATAATTCCCTATGCGCGGTCCGCTCTGATCCCCCTCATCGAGGTATTTGCCCTTCATCACTATAGAAACTTGACCGGGTCGATACAGCTGGTGGAGGCGTTACATCGTTGGCGGCAACAGGGTGTACCCCACGCATCGACGCGATTCGGCGAGAAAGGGGCTGTAACCAGTGCCTCTTTGTCTTGCTCTCGCTTTTCTCGCGTTTCCTGCTAAGTTCGACTGCTGCCTCGTAGTAGGTAGGACGCGGCTTGCATTGTTCCCAACAGTAATACAATATCCAAAGTAGAATAGCGGTCCCAGCGACGCTCCCAATAACTGTTCCCACAATCTCCCACTTATTCAAAGGAGTCTGCGGTCCATTACTCTGGCCGTAGCGATTGCGTGAAGTGAGTTTTGACCGGACTAAAAGCCGTGTTGCGTGGGTTGTGTGTGCAATCGCGGCGTCCAGAGACGGAGAGCTGAGCCGAATTGGTGACCAGCGCTGCGCCAGCGTACCTGGTAGAAAATTACAAGACAGTGGCGGCATAGGGAAGAGTGAAACTGTATATTCTGAGACTGAAATGCAGTGGGCTACTTTTTCATAGTGGAGATGAAATCATAGTCAACGGCGATGGAGGACGTACGTGTCTTCGAGTTCGAGAAGCAAGAGTCTCTTTAGGGCCCGCTCTTCCTCCGATGGACGAGGAGATAAACTTAATGCATTCCGCCCCGTCAGGAGTCTAAAGTGGCAGACTTATGGGTATGTGTGTTAGTTTGTATCGTTCAACTTCAGCGTAGACTTTACGAGGGTACCTAGTATCCCTACGAAAAACGACACTTCACTTTGGCCTTTCTATCATACATTAACTGGTAAGCCGTTCTCGAAGAGTTTACTAGCACATTGCTCAGGGCGGCCAAGACCTAGATTAAAAGGAGGTCAATATTCTATTCGGCATTGATATCTATGAAAAG
Source organism: Lasiodiplodia mahajangana (assembly GCA_029590625.1). Classification (NCBI taxonomy): domain Eukaryota; kingdom Fungi; phylum Ascomycota; class Dothideomycetes; order Botryosphaeriales; family Botryosphaeriaceae; genus Lasiodiplodia; species Lasiodiplodia mahajangana. The sequence goes on along the minus strand of JAPUUL010000025.1, from coordinate 34,602 downwards.
GACAGATACGCCTCTTCATCGTGTGTTGCACGAATCATCTTACTTATGATAATCTCTAAAGCAGTCACTTTAAAGTCTATGCTCTCTGATAGCGGCTGGTCCCGCTGATCGTCTATTATAGCTTCATCGTGCATGTTGAGGTGCGCCTTTGACGCATGTGAACGTAGATCCGACCTACGTATGTCTTCACATAGTAATATCGACTGGCCAATTATCTAGTATGTTTACTATTTATAACATTACTAGCGGACCAAGCCCGGTATACGTTACGTACCTTGCAGCACTTTAAGGTTTTAATCAATAACGATAGGGTTTAATTGCTGGAAGGTAGCCTTGCATCCCGTTCTGGCAGGTGGATAGGTTAAACGAAGCATAATTGCGTGGCGTTATATGACTGTGAAAGATTATTCTTGTTTCGATATTGCTGTGATGGGCTGGACGAGCCCAGAACCGATGAACCAAAATTCATCAGAAAAAACCATCCCTGACTGCTACTATGAATAGCTAATCAAGGCCGCGGATATAGGCAGAAGGCGTGTTCAGGGCTCTCGAATGTCTTCCGTTTCTAAAAGGGAGGACAGTCGACATTATCGCAACATTATCGCAGCGAAATAGAAGCCACGCAAAATTTAATGCTATTGCCTTTAGCTTTGGCGGCTTAGAAGGTGTGAGATATGCGCCATGATAAGTGGGCTTTGGGTTGAAGAAGAGTTGGTTGCAATTCCTCCAACGGAGCACAACGTTGAGATGCCTCCCGGATCGCCTCCCGGATGGGCGAATAAAGAGCTGCACGACTAATCCCAATGGTGGCATTATCTACATTGCGGAACATCTATTTTCGGTGTCAAGATCGACAAGAACGCGAATTGCGTCGGCTAAGCCAGATGAGGCCATGCAACGGGGGGAGCGACCGTGGTCGTTCTATTTAGCCTGCGAGATGAACTTCTTCCGTGTCTCCCTTCCGGAGATACGAGCGCTGGGCGGCCAGCTCGCCACCAAGATGCGGCCATTGGTATAAAGAGAGAGCGCAGCAACTTCCTGGAAATCGGCACCAGGAATAAATTATCGGAAAAACAACAGATCAGCCAATTGCCCATCCATTGGTCACTCCTCAGCTCGTTCCACTCATTGGCATATATGCTTCTTCATCAGACAATGTTCCGCCAATTCCTCGTCCTGTTTGCGCTCATCGCGCTGGGTGTCAGCTCACCTGTCGGCCTACACAATCGCAAAGCGGCCAACATGTGTCCCAGAGAAATCGGCGTCTACGACATCTGCGACACATTGCACTCGTTCCTGCGATGCAGGGGCGATAAACCCATGATGGTCTTTGACTGCGCACACGAGCCTGACCATTACTGCCTCATTCAAAACGACAGGGGCAGCTGCAACGGCCTTCGTCCGCCGCCCATCAATGGCACCATTCCTCATTAAGGGGTGTTTCCTACCAACCTAGAGCACGTTAGATCTGGTTGCTGGGTTCTCTGAAGATTTGCGGGATAGTTCTAAACGTGTAGGGGTGGCTTAAGAGGTTGGAGTTGGAGATTGCTGCCGGCTCGCGGGGATCTATGATTATCATTTAAGATAAATTTCTGTATACGATCGGGATACGAGGAGTTGGATATTGGTTTGCGCGATCATGCGACTGCAGAACGGAAAAGGTGATGGTTTTTTAAACATAGAGTGTAGGTGAATTAGGGCACGGGAATCCCAGAGTTCAATATGATTCTTCAAGACCTGTCTAGATATCCGTCAATGGCTGTCCTGAATCCCGGTCATGTCCCCTTATAAGGTATATAAGATGCATATAGGAAGCTGGTTAAGGGTCTACGCCGTCGCCATACTAAGTTTTCCATGGACGAGAAGCCGGTCCTGGAAGCGTATTGCCATGAGCTGGAGTTGTTATGGTATTGATTAAGCTATTTAGGTGATTGACCACTTCGTGTCAGGGCTTGACGACCTTGACCTGCAGAGAGAGGCTGTTGACAAGAGTGCCAGAAACAAGTTGGCAATGTGGGAATGCTACGACACAATCAGAGCTTGCCAACAGATCCTCGAGTCCAAGAACCTGATCAAGAAGCAGAATACTGACAAGCTGAGAGTTCAAATGCTGGAGAGACTGGTGGCAGAAAATACCGGGATGGGAGTCGAACAGGCCCTAGCCAAATCCTACCCTACGCCGAGAGCGGAAAATCAACAACGGGGCAATTAGAGACGTAAACCGACGTATGAAACAGACACACTTGGCCACAGGCCCAGGCTGCACATGCAAGCCTGTAGAAACGTAACAGACGACACGAACAGACGCAGGGGGTACTGACGAATATACGACGAGATAGACGAACAATTGATGTAACGGATCTACAAGTAGATGTTGTAAGGTGGTGTCCTTAAGTAAGTATAGCGTGTAGCAGGCGCTTATACCCCGCATTATGCCGCGTATGGAGGCAACACTTCTCTAGGTTATAGAGGCCTTCTAAAGCCGCTATATTTCACGCTACCTACGTGGGGACTGCCCTGACTGACCATCAAGAAATCACTAAGGAACCCCCTTACATACTTAGACAATGTTATCTACAATATTGAAGACCGTCCACCAACCCCAGCGGGAAGCTTCGCATGGTCCAAATTACCGGTATTTAGGAATCTTGACATTGATATGAAGTTAGTATTCGAGAAGACCCTGACGACTGCACACTAGCATATGAAGAGGGACATTATTACCTATAACCAATTTAAGGTTGTTATATGGTGGTGGTGTGATATGCGATGGAGCTTAGCTACCTACGATAACTTTGATTACACGGGGGATGCGGATGTCCTGGCCTACCTAAGGCTGGCCGAAGACATGGGAATAGGAGCATATCCTCACATTGACGAGTTTGAGAGACACCCTAAGATACCCCAGGAAGATGCTATTTTTCGGGAGTGGTGCAAGCTGAAGGCGAAGGAGCATGGAATACTTACAAAGAATTCGGTACAACTTTATGTCTTTAAAGTAGATTGCTTATTAAAGCCCATGGAACTCTAAGTGTAACTACATTTCAGGATTCCGTATTGGAAGACAGCGGCCATTTTCTTAAAGTGTATACATCTAGACTTAAGCAGGCCCTTGTGATGTTCGAACCTGACACTTCTTTGCAATATAATGATCAACGGAGATATCTATATATTCAGAAATTCACATTGAAAATTAAGCGAGCCATGCTATGAGATGATGTAAATCCAATTGTGTAAACAGTTTACTCCAAAGCTTGCCTGCACAGTATCTGTAGCTTCCTATTGTGTAAGCTACCTACCTAGGCAGTGGCCCAATGAGCTACATAGTAGGTAACATCGCTGTGACCGTAGTACCCAATGCAGGGACACGCCGAGAATCCTGAAGGCGATATATGCGTACTATTCCAAGCCGAAAACGACTCGATATGATGCCGCCCCGAGATAGAACAGGGAACATAGAAACGGACCGAGATGCCGCTGTGTAGACTGCCTACAGATATATGAGATCGTAATTACTATTACAGTACAACGTTATCTAGTATGAACCCTTTACAATTCAACCCATTACGTCTCAACACGGCTTATCCAAGTCTTATTTTACATTAGAAGGCTCTCTTTAAAAACGAGTTACCAAGGTGGTTTATTTCACCATTGAGCATCTCACCTACATAACTCGAGGGAAGCGAAGGCGGGTCCTTCTTGGCAATCTTTATCCTATTTGATATTTCACACCGGCATCTATAGCTGAAGAGCATATCATGATCGTTCTCATCATGGAAGGTAGCTACAAGCCGCGGCTCTAATCGTTCTGTCAGAATAAAATAACGATCGATTTTAGATTGCGACTAGCGATTGAGGAAGGAAATGCTACCTTTAGTGCCAACCGGCCAAGGATAGAGGGGTAGCCAGTCCTCTCGCATCCCTGCTCCCGTGCAGAACATTCGCCTCTCATTGGTCCTGGGCGGCTTTTCTTTGCGCGCTGAACTGCGACTTGAGATCCAGATCCCAGGTTACCTAGCAGCTCTCGGCAGGGGCGTGATGGCGGTCATTCGGCACATCAGTACAAGTCCCCTGACTGGCTCACGCCTACGAGCCACCAACTTCCTAGAACAGCCTGGTAGGATGCAGACATCGTGACAATGGCCGCCGCTAGCTCATCGTGCCCCTTTGTCTCTCCACTCTCAACTCAACATCACAAGGTGGAGATGGCTAACGGCATGGACGTTTAACATGTGGATGTATCGTTGCACCGAGAATCTCCTCGCCATGGGGCGGGTAGTTATATATATGCTGGATTGTGACCGTAACTTGACTTCCACGGTCCTTGATTTTCTCTTGCAAGGCTCAAGGCTCTCATGATAGCATATATCTTCTATATGACTTAAGATGCAGACAACAATTTTCGGGCTCCTCGCTGTCGGTGTGGCGTTTGTAAGGATTGCGGTTCCCTCGTGAGGAATGATATTAACTTGTCTAGGCCACGCCGACTGTACAACGCCGGGCTATACCTCAGCCAGCTCGCCCGCCAGTGTACCGCGCATCGTCTTTAAACGCCACGGTCTCACCAGTACCTTCCAACAAGACGGATTCGGCTCTCGTTACAGACGACATCTCAAGTTGTTCAGACACCTGGATGGCAATCCCCGATGTTGCTATCGGAGGCGGCACCGATCAACGAACGGGCTTCACCACGGCTGTGAACAAGTTTTGCGATATGGCCGGTGGGAAGACGGTTAAGAGCCAAGACTACTTGTCTATGGCCACCGAGGTTTTCCTAAACGGCGGGAAGAACCCTATGACTTACGGGTTGTTAGGTTATGTCTATTGTGAGTGAAGAAGGCATCGCATTTCTCGTAATATTCTCTAATGCTAAATAGTTGAGATTCATAACAAACTGAGCACGACTCACACAGTTGATGGTTAGTCGGCCAACTTCCCGGCTGCTGCTTGGACTTACATTGAATAGCTGCGTCGTGCAAGACATACCTCAGCATCCTTTCCGCATCAGGCGGCAAATGCTTCGGTACCACCAACATGGACACCAAGGGAGGTACATATCAAGTTGGCACCAACGGGGTTAGCTATCACGCGCTCGGAAACATCGTCCCTCCTCAGCAGGACGCCCTCAACAAGCTCCTCTCGACGACCGTACTGTCCGCGCAGAGTGTCAATAAAGGATCTGGTGCCCCGCTCAACCCCTGGCCGTTGGATTCGCTAAACAGTGTTCTACCGGTTTCGTGCCATAGTCACAACGACTACGACCACGACATCCCAGTGTTCCAAGCCTTGGCTGCCGGTTGTGTTGGTATGGAGGCCGACGTCTGGCTCTTTAACGGAGATGTGATCATCGGACATCTCCTTCCCACGCTTGGTAGAACATTCCGGGCGCAGTACGTCAATCCCCTCCTGGCGATCCTCAACCACAACGGGGGATCTGTGTATAAGAGCCGACCCGGCCAACCACTTGTTCTACTCGTCGACTTCAAGACTAGCGACACTGGTACTTTGGACGCTGTCGTCAAGGCACTGGACCCTCTTCGTCAGGCCGGATACCTGAGCCGGCTAGAAAACGGCGTGTTCGTTAAGAAAGCGATCACCATTGTGGCCAGTGGCAGCGCTCCATTCGACCGAATATGTGAGTAATACCCATGATTATCCGCGTTTTGTTTTGTTTGTCGACTTCCAGGGCGCACCGGTCCCTATCTAGATCATAATTACGTCGTACCTATAAACCTCCCGCAGTGTTAGAAACAGCGACAACTGACTTCGAGCGTTATAGCGACTGGCGACGGCGTACCGAACCGTGATGTCTTCTACGACGCGAATCTGGGCGCTTTGGGAGGTACCACTTATACGTCCCAGAACTCTTACGTTGCGTCGGCGGACTTCCAAGATGTCGTTGGACAGGCGAGCACGGCCACCTTGACTGCAGCTCAGATGAATACGATTACCACGCAGGTCAATCAAGCACATGCCAAGGGACTAGTAGCGCGATACTGTGAGTGTTGAGCGTATTTGCTTTTGTTGTCTCGGGTTTGTCTAACGTGGGCCATAGGGAACTTGCCTGGTGAATACCTTTGGGAGCCATTGAAGGCGCTGGGCGTTGATTTGCTTAATGCGGATGATTTATCTAATACTGCTAGAGTACCTCGGATTCAATAGGGTTTGGCATGATGGAGGCTAATGTTGCATAATGATGACGATATTTCCACGGATCGAATGGACAGATATAGATACCCAGGTTGCATTGAAGCATGCGCGTATTATACCATTTTGTTAGGAATGTGTACGAGTCAAATGTGAGTACATGATGGTGTACATAGTTAGTTTAGTTACCAGTGTTTGGTGTCTTAATAGGTGGCGTCAATATAACCCATCGACGGTAGCTTATAGCATACTCAAGTAGGTACACCTCCCTATCTGGGATTGATTGATCTGCAAGTGATACTGCAGTGGAACTATCGATCATCTTCAAGCCACACACACGCATTCAAGTACCGAACCCAGCTGAATATCTTCGTGTTGACTGGTGCTTGGTGATGCCGAAAGGGAGCTGATAAACTATAACATGCACTTTTTGTAGCGTACCAACTACTTGCCGACCGTAGTGCATAGGGAGCTAGTCTAGATTGGAACTTAGACGGCCTACCCACTAACTTCGCTAATTAAGCTTAGATCGAGCAGCGGCTGGCGTAGAGGGATTATTAATGACGGGAGCGGGTGTGTAAGTAGGTTTGTCAGTATGAAAATATCGTGAATAATGCATTCTCTGCGGGGATTTCTTTTCTAGTATTTTTGGGCAAGCCATAGGTAGGTATCACGGCTTGATTACTAGTTGAGCTAGTAATCATGCAATTGCCTGAGCTCTCTATTGTTTTTCTCCATTTTATGACTGGTTAAAACTGTACCAGGTTCATTTTCCAGAGGTTAGGTATCTCGACTTTTCTTTTTTCTTCTATCGGTTGGAGAACTGGTGGATACCAAGGACCGGCTGAACCGTGGATGCAACGCTGGCCGAGCCGAGATAAGAAGCAGTTACTTGCCACCTCTTCTCAGAAGTAGGTAACTCATACCTTGACGCTGAAGAGTGAAGAAGACGAGAATAGATAAGGTAGCGAAGGGATTTTGGGCTTCCATCTTTCTATCTCTCCATCTCTCTCGGGTTCCCCCTCTTTTCGTCCTCAACATCACGATGGCTACCCCGTCGCCGCCGGCCCCAAAGGCACAATGGGATGTCTCTGCAGGCGTCCTTGACATGGGGACTTCGGAGGAGATTGACGGCGGCGGCATCTCGGATGTCGAAATGGAAACTCCGCTCGAGAAGCGCCTGCGCCTCAAGATCGACTTGCGCTTGTGCACCATCGCAGGTATCCTCTGCTCGCTGAACTTGCTGGACTCGGGCGTCATAAGTTCGGCCGCGGTGACTTCGCTGCCGACAGACCTAGGTTTAACGGGGAATCGCTTTAGCATCGCCATTTTCATTTTCACCATCAGCTCTATCGCATTCCAACTGCCGTCGACGTTGGCAGTGCGCACTTTCGGTCCGCGGCTATGGTTCTCCTTCATCACCTTCTCATTCGGCGTCATCACCATGTCGACCGCTTTCATCCAGACCTGGCAGCAGATGATCGCCCTGCGTGTGCTTCTCGGCGCCGCGATGAGCGGTATCTATCCCGGACTGACATACTTGATCTCGACGTGGTATCCGCGCCGAGAACAGCAGACGCGCTTCGCATTCCTGCAAGTCGGCGAGGTAGTTATCTTAGCGACAGGCGGAATCGTCAATTTTGGCCTCAACCAACTCAACGGCCGCGGCGGGATCGCGGGTTGGCGATACATGTTTCTAGTGCAGGGCCTGATTTCTATTGTTATCGGCCTCGTGACTTATTTCTGGATGGTCGACTTCCCGGAGAACGCGCATCGCTCGTTCTGGTTCCTGACGGCCGAGGAACAGGAGCTTGCTGTTGCTCGCATTAATGCCGATCGCAAAGATGTCGAGCCCGATGAGTTCGCTTGGTCCAAGGTCTTCGTGCATGCTAAGGACCCCAAGATCTACGGCTTTGCCGTCATGTTTTTCCTCCTCAACCTCGTCTCGACGTCTCTATCGTACTTCCTCCCTAGCATCCTACAGAGCGGCCTCGGCTTTAGCGAAAACGAGGCAATTCTTCTAAACGCGCCACCGTATTATTATGCCGTGATACCGGTACTACTCTCGTCCATCGTTGGCGACAAGCTCCGCCTCAGGGGCCCGGTCATTATTTTCAACTGTGTTACCTTGGTCGTCGGCTTTAGCTTGCTAGGTTTTGCGAAACAGGACGCCGTACGGTACCTCGGGACCTTCCTTGCTACGGGCGCCTATGTTTCCAATTGGGCGGCCCTTTCGGCATACCAGGCAAATAACATCACCGGGCAATGGAAGCGCGCTTTCACGGCGGCTGCTGTGACGGCTCTAAATGGAGCTGGCGGTATAGCGGGCAGCTTCATCGTCCGATCTCAGGAAGCACCTTGGTACCCTACTGCAATATGGGTCTCGATCGGGTCACACATCTTGATGATAGCCATCGTGGCAGTCTTTTCCGTATATTTCCACTACTCCAATAAGCTGGCGGCAAGCGGCAAGATAATACTCGAAGGGGTAGAGGGATTTAGGTATACACTATAGATCCTACTAGGAGATCGTATAGACTCGTTAAAATTCATAAATTGGTATATCTAGGTTCTTGCTTCTCGTCTTATATCTATCAATACGCCAAAGTGTAGTACGCCAATCATGCAACGCTTGTAAAGATTGAATATCTCCAAAAAAAAACAATTTCTCGGGGGTTTGCAATATATGCGACGAGGTACTCGTTAATTCTCGAACATCACCAGCCAAACTTCTCTACGCGCAGATCTATGTCTGCCCCAGACTGGACTTGTCGCGCGCAGGCGTTTCTAGCGGCCCTGTTAAGCCCATCGGGACCCGACACCACTACACCAACATCGGTTGGGGCGGTGCTAACGACCTCCGCAATATAGCTAGCGACATCGGGTCTGCCTGCTTCGACAGTGGGTTGAGGGATGGTAACACGGACACCAGCCTGTCGCAATTGATCTACTTGGTGTGCCGACACCCATGAGTGCTGAGATCGAGAGTGTATTATCCACATCAGGTGAATCTTTCTCTTCCCCGGATGTACTATTGCCAAGTCCCAGAGTAGGGGAAAGACAACTGCTATGCCAGACCCGCCGGCAATGAGCACAGCTGTATCGGCCGCCCGAAGCATATTGAGCGGATCCTGTGACCCATAAGGTCCATCTATCCTTACTGAAATTGTAGAGTTTAATTGTGTATGTCTAAGGAGTTCTAATGTAAACCCGGAACATGCTCGGATCAAGAGATCTAAGTAGGCGCGTGCTGGAGCGTCATTTTGATTAGGAGCCGCCGATGCGATCGTGAAGGGATGCGCTTGAAGGGTATTGTAACCTCCAAGATTGGGGACTGATATGAAGATGTGGTCGGCAGGACGCCATCCATGTAGAATATTCTTCCGGCCCTTTCTTTGCGGTATATCCCAATGTGCCGAGAGTAACACGGTTTCGCCGTCTTCCAGAACCTTGATGCCGGCGGGGACGGTAACCGATTTCAACCCTATTCTCCAGACGATGCGGTCCGAGATGAAAATCACCAGCGACGCAAGCACGTACGGCCGACTTGTCCAGAAATGCAGCCAAAGAAACCACAGCGCTGCGATCTGCAGAATCACGTGAGAAGCGAGGAACAATTCATACCACCTCTGGCGAAAACTGCCGAGTGACGTGAAGTAAAGCAACTCATACGACATGAAGGCGCCTATGCCCTCGAGGACTAGGGGATGCAGGAAATAGTGCCGGATGCTTTCGGTAGCTAGCCAGTCTGGCTCGAGAATGAGCCTCCAATAGACCATGGCCGCGAAGTGGACAAGGGCCTCGAAACACATCAATTCGCCTACTCGGCGATGGTAGATGTTGAGGGCCTCATAGGAGCGACCTGTGAGTAGCTTCAAGGGCTGATTTTTGGCCGCAAGAAGATATAGAAGTGGTAGATTGACGATGAATATGTATCCTGCACGGTCGGCAAACGCGAAAAAATGCCTCGCCTCGAACGGAAGTTTGAAGAAAAGAAAAAAGATATTGAGGGCGAAATAACCCGTCACGAACAGTGATGTCGCATTCGAAGGGAGAGAGCGGTTGACGAATGGGATCGGACGTGGCTGATACATCAGCCATGAGCGGATGTTAGCCACCACGCCAGGTTTTAATCGGCGTGACTGTGACCAACCGGGACGGACTTTAAGCAGCGGCTGGCGCTCTAAGTCAGCGTCGTCGTCGCATTTGGGGTAGGTGGCTTGCGACGACAGCGAGCCCTCTAGGGTGCTACTGGAAGAGGACGATGATTCGACGCCGATTTCACCATTCTCGGCTGTTTCGGGATTTGTACCACGGGCGTCTTCCTCGATGGCTATCCATTTACGCTTCTCTGCAACTCTCTGACGATAATGGGATATGGTAAAAAGCAGCAAAATCGCTAGAAGAACCAAGTTATACGAGGCGACGATGACGCGGCCGTCGAGAACGTATTGGATTAGCTGTCGTAAGTACTCTATCTTCTCTGGATCTAAGGGCAAATCGGAAGCTGTTGTGATTTGAAGGGGGGACACAAGTCGGGAAGTCCTGAGACTTTGGCGAAAGACGGCCAGCGCCAATTCTCTGTCGCTGGTGCTGCTCCCTAGCGTCATTTCAACGGAACGAAGGAGGCAACGAACTCACTCGTCGCTTTTCCGAGACTTGGGAGAAAGGAGTATCGTGCCATCTCAATACTCTCCCAGGGATCCCGAGGATCTTATCAGATTGATAACGAAGAGAGTGGATCGTCTTCACCGTGGGGCCAAGCGCCTAACTTACAGGGGCATACCCAGTAGCCTGTGTATGTATGTATGGCCAGTGTCAGTTAGTACCGATCTCGCTGCGAGTGCGGGCTGATTACTTACCCATACGCAGACAGGCAGGCTTTGTGCTGGGGCTGGGTACAGGAGAGGGTCGCTAACACGGCTATGTGAGTCCTTGTGGTCGGCTCACGCGATGATGTGTGTCCCCGTGCCCTTTCATAGTAGATGCGCTACCGGAAATCGAGAGAAAGTTATGATAGCTTGAAGTCTAACAACAGATGGGGAAAGGCAATCTAACCTACCTATCAGGAACCTAAGATAATACCCAAACCAACCGGGTTAGATCTCCAAGGTCGAATCTGAGGGAATGTCAGCAAACCAGACAGCGGTGCCGGATGTGCACCAGGATGCCGAGACTCTATACGAATACCACCAACTACACACGAAAATCGACAGAAAGGCAGATGCTATTTTCTGCCTGTGCAGTCTCGACACGCGCGTCGCCGAGCGAGCTGCCCAGCTATTTCTCGACGGCTACGGCGACTATCTCATCTTCTCTGGGGGATCCGGCAAGCTCACCCACGGCCGCTTTGACAAAGCTGAAGCCGAGGTCTTCGCAGACATCGCCCGCCGGCTGGGGGTTCCCGAAACGAAGCTGATAGTTGAGCCTCACTCGACTAATACGGGCGAGAACGTCCGTTATACGTACGCTCTCCTGCAGGAAAAACAGTTGTCTCTACGCTCGTTTATCCTCGTCCAGAAACCCTATATGGAGCGCCGAACTTACGCGACGTTTAAAAAGCAGTGGCCAGATCCAACCACCGAGATCTCTGTGACTTCGCCCAAGTTGACCTGGAAGGATTACCCGAACGAGGATAATCCGATAGATCTAGTCATCAACATCGCGGTCGGCGACCTAATCCGAATTCGAGAATATCCAGCCAGAGGTTTCCAGATCCCACAAGATATCCCGGGTGAAGTTTGGGAGGCAGCGCAACGACTAATTCAAAGAGGATACAACAGCCATTTACCATAATTCATCATTTATACTCTTTATCTAGCTTGAGAAAGCCGCATCTACATCTATCCCTACTTGTCTCTACACATCTGTCTATTTTCCAAACCTCTACTTAGCCCCATGAATGCCCGTCTCTTGCGCTAGAGACTCGAATTGGTTGATCGTCTCCGCCATCACATCAACGCGCCACATGAATTCGCGAGATTGCTTATCATTCCACTTGTCTGGGTTTGGGCCCAGCCCACGACTCGCCGCCCGGATAGCCTCGTCCCTTCTTTTCTGTTCCTCTCCGTCCGGGAGATGTAGGGTATTACCAGTATTCGTTGCAGTGGCTTGAATCCGCTCGCTACGGGATTTCCTGACGGACTCGTATAGCGCAAGAGCTATTTCAACCTGGTCCGTGCAAGTGAATGCCATGGCTAAAACCCCGGCATCCTCTAATGCGTTGGATGCTCCTTGTGCGACATACGGAAGCATGTAATCTAAGACAACCTAGTGTTAGTTTGTCGTATGTCAGGTAAGGTCCGAGTCAGTTGGGGAATATGTGACCGCGGACGGGAACAGAATCCCAATGCCAAAGGGGCAACTAAGCAATAGTAGGAAGAACTTACGGCACGCATCACCAGCAAGGGCTATCCTCCCCTTCACCCATGTCGGCAGAGGGGGCATGTCATTCATGGGAGTTTCCAAGACCTCAGAACCAGGTACATGGCTGATCAACGCCTGGACCACAGGAGACCACCCACTATAGTGTTCAAGAATCTCCTCCTTTCTTCCCTTCGCCGTCCAAGACGTTTTCCCTAGTTTCTTGCCCTTATCTTTGCGAATGAGAACCACATTATATAGCGTATTCTTCCTCAGGGGATAGGCCATGATGTGACCGCCAGGTCCCATATACCGCGTGCCTTGATTCTTACTTAGGAGTGCCATCACTGTCGCATCGTGCTTGACGAGCTCAGTGGGCAGCACGAATCTGTACGCTGATTCTCCATGCGGCACGAGTTGGTCAACGTGGCCGCTTGCGACGGCCATCCGTCTTCTCACGATTGAGTTCATCCCATCGGCTGCCAGCACTACGTCCGCCGACACTAGAACACTCGGAGTTAGTTATCGCCATCTTGAGTATCAATTATAAGAATCATGGAGGTTTCCAGGCACAGCTTTCGCCGAAAGGGAAAGTCTCTGCTCTAAAATCGCTACACCGAGATGAAAACAGCCCCGAGAAATACTCACTCCAGGCATCTCTCTCAGGACTACGAACATGGATTCGTCTATCTGGCGTTGTCAGATTTTGTTATTCTCTTTTAATAATGGGGGAACCGTGACTCAAAGGCGACGCGACGACGAAGTCTGTGAAGTGGTATTACGTACTACATGCTCGTCAGCAATCTTTATATGGAAGTGACATTAAGAATATAGCCCACGACCCGGAAAACCACATCAATTAGGAAGACAACTGCTTACCGGCAAGAAGTTCTGGTCAATATCAACGACTTCGTGATCTCCTAGGATTCTGCACCCACAATCTATCGCTGCATGTAGGAGCACACGCTGTAAATCGGCTCTATGGATGACCGCAAGTGGTGCGCCAAAATGATTCTCAATTCCTAATCCCAATGGGATAGAGCCTAATTCTTCGTCATCTTCCCACCGTCTAGGACACGTTAATCGGTGTTCAACTTGAGCGCCTTTTATTTTACATGTTTACTCACCTTAGGCTATTCCGCTCTAGCACCATAGCATATTTCATAGTTTCTTCGAGCACACCAAATCGCCTTAGGATACGAGTAGCATTTGGTGCAAGCTGTATACCCGCCCCGACCTCGGTAATCTCCTTTCTTTTTTCTAGGATCACTTCGATATTCGTTAGCCAATATCCTTTTAGGTGATGCCTCCAAGTTGCAGGGCTATGCCATAACTGCACAACATGGTCCTAGCCGAGACACGCGTTTCTGTCCCCCCCCAGTAACGAGACGGATAGGAGGAGACTCACGAACATCGTGTCCTGTCTTCCGCATGCATAGGCCAATTGCCAATCCACCAATGCCACCTCCGATAACAATGACCGAGAGCGGTCGTATCGCTCGTCTTTCTAAAAAGACCGAATCGTCATGCTGTGTCTCCATCGTGTACATTGTGCGTGTGCCCGTTCGCGACACCAAGTTGGAGATGGTCGAGAAACGAGAAGAACTCGCCTTCATGCATTTCCGAGACATGGCTGGCTTTATATAGGGCTGTGAAGAACGGCTGCCTGAGGGAACTCGCTTTCCGCGACGTACACGGGAATAAGCCCCCTTTCACATAAGCAGGGCGGAGGGCTTACGAAACCGTCACCCGTTAGCCAGTGCGACTCTAAATACCTAATTATATTGCTTACATTCCAGCCAAAGCCACGTTTTTATATTTCATGGGTTGTTGGTTCGCGCGCGTACTACCGTATCACAACGGAATAGCGTAGTATCTCGAAGGCACAGCAGAAGGATCGTGTTCTATTGTATATAGTACCCAAGCTATGATGTTCTTTTTGAATGGCCCAAAAAACCCCAACGCCTCCGTGGGGTAATCGGCTACCGCATTCGGGTATCCATTGAGAAGCTTGATATCTAGCTCAAGCCTCTCGGGGGGGAATCCACAATGATCACCAGCCCATAACTTACACTACAATTACTTCTTGTTGTTTTTTTGCTTTTTGCTTTCTTTTTTTGATATTTACCTATGTTGACAATGTCTAGTACTCAACGTCCGTTTAGATCCCATCAATTACTCCACCCCACAAGTGACCGTAGAAGGATGGCAGCTTAAGGCCGCCCGGCGGAATTATTGCATCAATTTACTTGCTTTTGTCCCTTGTCGTTACCGCGTTCTTATTTTCTGCGAGGCTTGACCTAACTATGTTTTATTCTATTTTATTTTTATCTTGCGCGTAGTGTATAGCGGACCCATTAATGTTTCGCGGTCCGCGCTGATACCTGAGGGATTAAGTACCTACTTACATACTTCAACATATGATTTGCGCTTCTATATGCTGCGCACTCAACACAACAGCCTAATAGATAAAATAAGTATTAATAACAGAAAACATGGTCAAAGGGTAATTATCGCACAGACTATGGCAATGACCTAAGCTCAAGAGGTCATGACATTAGTGATACGTCGTTGTGGTGTAGTGCTAACCAGCCACACCATGAACTATTGGACTTGTCAGCATATAAATTCAGGTTCTCATACGTTATACTGAGCATGATGGAGGCATCGCAGACTCTCCCTAGTAAATAGTGCACACTGCGGTTGTGAAGTAGACGGTTGGTTGCGTCAGAAAGAATAGCTTGGCCTCTACAACTAAACAACCGGAAGGGGACAACACCCCTCACATCATCGTGCGACATCATTGATAACGACTTCATATATTAGATAGCCAGACTTTTCAGGAGCTCCCTTGATAACAAAAAAGATTATATAGAGGGCTCTACAGAGTGTCGATGCTAGCCTTAATAACGCGCTTGGGGAATGATGGTTGTGGTCACTCGCAGAAGATGGTTGATCGGCCGCGTCGGTCACTAGGCATGTCATCGATCCCGTCGCGTTTTGCAAGATGTCGGCCATTAGTGACCATCTGGAGCCACGGAGAATGAAGTACCGCATAATAATTCGATTTAAGATCTTACTCTTACGATCACGACGGATGTGGATAGAGTGATTCATACCCCTATATCTTTAATCTTTAAATTTCCTATAGTTCTTGTAGTTTTATTAAGGAATTAATTGATCAAGTAAACCTCACCGAGAGTCCTTGCCTATATAGCTAATCTAGGCATCTAATTTAGGGAACTATACTATGTCTCAAGCCAGTGGCAATACCCGAGACATTGCTTACTAGTCCTGCAACTCTGTTTTACCATCTACAACCTCCGCAATCTACCGGCATAATAAGCAAGGGAAGTACGTTACATGCGAAACTGGGTAATGTGAGTTGCGGCGGCCAGCTCCCCTCTTGTAATAAACGTACACGAAACAAATTTGTGGTACTAGGAATCTAGTAAGAGATCCTAACACTTGCGGTCAGTGATATGAAAGCAGTATGTTAGTATGGAAAAGCGAGAACAACAATATACATTAACCGATGATTCCATTGATAAGACGAGAAACATTTTTGTGTGTGCGGATTGCGCTCTAGGACGATGGTAACTTAGAGGGCGCAATATAGTGATTAAGGGGCAATATTATTTATTCTCGAGTCGTTCTCTGTCTCTATAAATATAGTTGCCAACGGATAGTTAGGGCTCACGGTTCTTGCTTACAAGTCAGTGGTTATTCATAGAAGTTTGCAATTCGAATTTGCGCATGAAATATGGAATAATCATTTGTTTGTATACACATACTACGATTGACTTGCGCCGCTCTAAGAGGCGAACTGAAGGATTATAAAAAAAGACTTATCTCTACCGCTATAATGTTACGAGCCTTGAAAACGAGTGTTATCAACGTACGTTAATATATTTCTTCAACACGAACGATAGTACTAAGTATTAGGTTTTTCTCCGTAGGCACATCTTTCTGGGACTCTCATGTCGAATCTCTTCAACGCTAGTAGTTGTCTGTGTAAAACCATATATCCTTTACTTAACAACTCCATTAAATGCAGTTTACAACATCAGTTCCTAATATCAATATCATAGTAATATACGAACAACTATAGTACCGAGGTGAATGAATCGGTTCTATTACATATCCTAGTCTTAGAGCCCGCTCATATAGTTTAGAAGAAAAAGCAAGTTAGAGATTAGAACCCAGTCATGACCCGGCACGAGGTTGTTCGCTGGTGGCCTCTCGATAATTGCTTTTCCCTTCCACATCAGCCTTCAAACACTTAGATTACGACGAACCGAGTCAGTTGGTGTAGAACCTCAGGCTGACTTACTAAGGTGTGTACGTCATCTCTTCACACAACAGTCGGGAAACGAGAGCTAATCTGTGATTGGGCGATTCATACTGCTGAAGTGAACCGGACAAAGCAGGCTCAGCTCATTGGGAAATACCTACCGAGGGGAAGAGAGCCATCCGTAACATTGAGGCTGAAGGTATCAAGACGGACTACTGCAGTGCCATGACTCTAGTCATCCTTCCTTCCCCCCTCCCCCTCACCCCCCACACACACTCTCACCACACATATTCGAACATGTAGCACATCCACGTGTGATTCCTTCTGCATAAATGTAGATAGTTCGCAGCCTTACGCATTACACTACCACTCACCTAGGTGAAGAGACCCCCCTCCCAACGAGGAGGCCCCCGAAATATAAGCTATCACTAATCATTGGCGAATGAGACGTGGCATCAGAGGATCATGTGTATGTAAGGTCCACTCATCCTTCAAACATCCCCCCTGTCCCACCAAGGGAATTCCCGTGATGTACATAGTGTAGACAAAAGCATTGACCAATCGCATTCGAGTAGCGACTGAGGTAGGTACTTCGCTCTACTTCGGCCACAAGGGTTTGGACGAACCTCAGCTCGTCGATGTCGAAAGAGGGAGCACAGAGACCAGCTGCCGAGAACGCGCACCTTCACGTGCCCATCGGCTTGATTAGGTAGATATGCTTTCAATAGTTTTGATATAGGCTCTTAACACTTGAGATATTAATGGCACATCACCTGATTAGAGAGGTTCATGCCGAAGCTCCCGATAACCCTCCCCGAATCAACTTCACGGAGATACGCGTAATCAACTGGCTGACGCCATCAGCTTGACCTCGAAAGCAGGGTGGATCTACATACGCAACGATGATAGAAGATTATCCTTCAACCGGGCATCTGGGATCAATGACGTAGTATCTTAGGGGACTGCGATACGGAGAAGCCGCTTATAGCTAAACACGACGAGCTTGTTACTTAGTGCACCAATTCTCTTAAGACGCGCATTACAGTAGAGTCTTGTCTTGTGCTTATGTCATGCGTTGTGTTCGGTATCAAGATGTTGGCGATCAGAAGATTCGGAGAATTCATAGATAGCCCTTCTGAATCGTTTCACCGTACAGGTTCTCAATTCATCTGGTCATGAATACTCGCATTCTGCTGTATTATATTGTCATGATTTACGGGGTTTAGTAGCTCTAAATAATAGTACCATGCCGACCAATGTGGTCTCAACTTCTTCAAAGTTGTCTTTCAGAGCGCGCTCAAAGGCCTCCTTCCCATCGTCCCAATTATGGAATATCCCGAGGCGGTTATATAATTTCACATAGAGGTAATTCAACCAATTTGTTGCATGGTTTCCCCCAAGCACAGTACAGCCCGTCAAGACTCCCCCTTCGGCTAGAAGGTCTTTGTATAGGCTGAAAGCCCTGAGCTTCTCATCCCCGGGAACGCAATGGAAGAGATTGAACATGGATATTGAGTCGAACGAGGAGTTCTGAAGCGCCTTGGGCGGCGGTTCCGTCACGTCAGCCACTACAGTCTCGACTGTTGTGTTAGACGCCTTGGATAAAATGCGCGCCCTTGCCGCGTTGAGGGGGTGAGGGTTTAGGTCCACTAGTGTAACGGATTGCTTCGCTTCTACTCGAAATGGGCGCGAGAGAGCTTTAGCTGGGAAATAACCAGTTGCGACACCTATGTCGAGATGACGCCTCGAAAGATTCTCAGCAAAAAAGGGCTCCAAGACGGTGTCCGTGCTATGATACCGATGTTAGTTGATTGATGATAATGTATGTGGTGGGTAGGCATATTGCATTATACTTACCGGCATCGCCACATATACCGGAGGTTGAAGCGAAGCACAATGTGATCATATACCTTGGATAAAAGAGTAGGTGTGTAAATAGTCACAGAGCGACCAAGCTCTCGGTCGGCTGGGTTTGTTGTAGACATTGGGGGCTTTGAGAACTCGTCGAGGCTAGTTACGAAGGCAGCAGATACAGGCAATACTCTCTCTAGCATAACATGGCAAGTTGAAGAGGAAGCTATTGGGGATGATGACGATAATAATAGCTACCACGAGTCTTACCTCAAGCCGGCTTCCTAATCGAGGCCAACCCCACCCGTCGGTCTCTTTCCTTCATCATATATGTCTCGCCTATCTCTCACAGAGTATACCTATATTGGCCTCCCGTTTAGAATGTGGTTCGGTCCGCAGTTCATGTGCGCGCGATTAGCGCTGGACAAAGTTCCAACAAAAGTCCATGGCCGTCGCCGTTCCAGGGTGCGTTACGTACTATGCGTATGTAGTGTGATGTACCTATGCAACTCTGCTATGCGTACAGTACCAGGTCTTGTATGAAACTGGAAGCGAATTGGCACTAAGGCTGGATTCTGCTGGATGGAGTCTCGGCGGGAAGACTTGCTGGATCCGGGGACTTTCCGGAAATGTAATCAACACATCCTGGCGTCGGGATTTCTCATGCAAACATGATGTCAACGCGGACACATTACTGGTCACATGGGAAACTCAGGGTCTACCCAGCCCCTCGGGATCGGTCCTGAAATGTGAGAGGCCAATACTGCTCTATTTGTTGGTTCTGCATTGCATAAGTATGAATTATGGACTTATAGTACCCATTTCGCCTAGCCAGACCAGACTGCCAGACCTAGCCTACCTACTCACATAGCTACATAGCCCACAGTAATATGCGCAGTCGATCCATGCACGTACACCGCTACATGGCCATCACGGACTTCCATCCTATGTAAGTCAATGAATGGTGGACTCGATGCAAGGACGTGTTGACGGCAAGCCGGTGTCCCACTGCACTAGATGCGCTCCGGCGGGGTCGAACCATCTAGTGTCGGTAAGCGTGATGTTGTGCGTGAGCAGAGCACCGATCAGTCCGAAAGTATCGTTCCGTCTCGTATGAGTGATCATCAGATAGATAGGATAGAGGCCACCTGCTTAATTGCCTATGCGGGGAACCATGAAGAGGCATTGGCCTATCGCTATGGCGAGGCGAGTTGGCCCAGACACATGAGACTACTGTATAGTACTTCAGTAGTCTGGATGCAAGATAGGACATACATATCAACCAACTACCTCTTCCATTGTATATAGGAGTTTGTTAATTACGTGTCACAACATACCATACCCGTTACTGATTATAGAGGCTGTATATGAAATACTATAGTCGTAACCCCGCTATCTCGGTAGCCCGCAGCCACACTGAATCAAGTGCTGCTCAGAGATATAGTAGGTTTCACCCTACCTAAGGCTACCTCAGGTAGACATATCCGCAGTCTTACACCTAGACAAACCTGCCAATTTCAGACGCTATACGCAAATACCCATGCATTAACCTAGCTCCCGCCGGTCGTCCTCGTGCGGCAAGGATTGTCAAAGCCCGATTGACTAATAGCTCACTGCTTTTTCGGGATCCATTTTGATGCAATCAGCGCTCAACACGGTCAAGCGCGGCACAGTGTCTCTGATACTGTCACTATAACCTGGCTCTTATTAGATACACCTTATACTGACTAGATGGAATTAGAATGCTGTACGAGGCCATCGCAGCAAAACCCCGGAAAGAGACCAAGTTTATCTAACGCTTACCAACCCGACGAACACGCCATGTAGATATTACACCACGTGGACAGCAATCACTAGCCCGATCAAGTTTTAGCCAAGCAGAGCAAGACTGAATATGGGTTGCAACACCAGTAGTGTGATGATTCATGTTGAGCTACTAACCGCAAAGACATCGCTCCAATATCTAGTCTCCCAAGTTGGGGACTGATTTCGTCCTAGTTCCCTCTAATCCGATCCTTTTGGTCGAAGATTCCGTACCAAATTAGAAGCCTTCCTATTTTCCCAAGTAAAAACGCCCATCAACCCAAGATTCCTTTTACCCCGCCGCCCCAGCCGTAGGAGGGGTATAGCTCCTATACAGGGAATGAGCAGACGTAAGAGGACAACATATATCGTAACACACTTGGCGTCGTCTATCCCGGTTCCAATGATCCCACCGATGAACCCGACGAGGATTCTCGGGGTTTCTGGGCGTAAACCGTCAACCTATCTTTTGTCAGCATTTACATGGGCAACGCAGCCTCGCCTTGGCCAACGCAATATACCTACAAGGTCATATAAGCGTGCATTTGGAGATCCGCTATTTCTTTCCGGACCTCGGTCAACAATGATTCAATGTCCTCTTGCGACCAGCCTAGTATCTTAATAAAAATGGGCATAGACATGGGTTCAAGGATAATGTTGATATTCATTGCCATCATAGTCCCCATTTTCTGAAGTGACTTTCCCGGCGGCCATGGATTGACCGGAACTATTCCAGGCTACCAGTCAGTAATCGTCCGAGCAGGGGCCCTTCCCAAATCACAATAGGCACATAATAGGAGGGGTAACACGCGAAGGAATTGTACAACAAGCACGGCACTATGCGTTAGACGTCGCCATGGGTTGTCCGGTTCACGAGAGAACCAGGAGTATTGTGGACTGACCTGCATACTTCCTCTCAGTCACATTCTTAAACCCTGCCTCAGTAAGTAATCGTTTGTACTGGAATGGATAGTACACTGTCGTCCCGATTATATCTAGGCCTAGACTGGAATTAGTGAGAGAGAGCAAAGCCTGGCGCCGAGAGAACTTGCCCGCTTTCCAATAAGTCAACCACCTATAGAAAGAGGTTTCGGTAAACGAGGTACGAGTAGACTGTATATTTACAACCCACTCGGTGAACTCGGCCCACTGGCGGTTTGGTTAGCTTGCTATGGCTTCTTACCTGAGGTCTTCTGGTGGGGTAGACGGCTTCTTAGTAGCCGGTGGGATACACTTACTCCCCCTGGGCTTAAGTTCTCGTATATTGATGCTATAACATCCTCACTCGGCAAGTTCCCCAAATGTCGTAGATGAATGAAATCAAACTTGAAATCGTACGTCCACTTTTCTGTGAAATCCGCTACCTTAAACCGACAGTTGGGCAAGCTGTACGGCGGCTTGATAGGCTCGATGTCCATACCAACGACGAACGTGTTTGTGTTTCTCCTGGCTTGCTGATTATTAACGTCGGGCCTGGCACATGTAGTCACACGTGATCATCGTGTCTTACCGAATTCCAGCGGCCAGTTACCGGGTCCACAGCCCAGATCCAGCACTCGTCGGGCGTTAACAACCGGTGCCAGATGCAGCCTGCCATCAAGCATCTCGAAGACGATGTGGTGTTGGAGAACTTGGCCGAGTCAGCTCGACTTCCGACATAGCATGTGTAACATAGAAGAAATAAAATAGGGCTTGATGCTTACCATTTCTATCCTTCTCTTGCTAGATACGGCATGAATGGTTAGGTAGCGTTCGGAGGCGAGGGGATATGACGCCGAACTTACCGCATCGCTCGGCAGAAAATCGTAACCTAAATTGAATCCGTTCGTTTCATCCCATTAAAGACGGGGAGCGGCTGAATATACGTACGGTTGTTATACTGCCTACCCCACCTCTGCAGCTTTTTTATTATTTTGCGAGTGGCGCCGCCCGTTTTTGCGGTGGTTGTTCTAGTCATCAAAATAACTTAACATGGCGCCGACAGCGGGAAAGCGATACGCGTGACTTGGGTTACCTTTTCAAGACGCCGGCGGCGCCTCCGTCCTCCTCACTATCATCTCCCGAGTCTGAGCGCGGCCAGAACTCGTCTGGCTCGAGGTTCAAGTCGTCGATCTCGGAGCTGGTCTGGGTGCTGTCAATTGAATTTTGAACCGAAGTTTGGCGGAGGTCTGAACCCACATTAGCCCGACTACCGTAGTAGCTCTGGCCGGTTGGGTCCCATTCTGCGTGTATCGCCGACTGACTTGACGTTGAAGACGTCGGCGGGCGGATGTCCTGTTCCATCTGTGGAATATACGGCGGATGTCGACGAGACCGCGGGCCGCGGGCGGGAGTCGTCAGCGCTTAACCTCTCTCTAGCCAGATGTCCTCGAATCCTCGGGAAAGACCTGAGACACGCCCGTTAGAGTGTGGGCCACGTTCCCGAGGTGGCGTGCTGAGATATGCGCAACAGTTTTGGCTGTCTTCCGTCTCGAGCCCGCCTCGTACGATACCTGCCCGACTAAGTGATCCTCCAGCGTGCCATGGATTGCGGGCGTGCTGCCATGGATTGTTGGGTTGTCACGAGTTTGAATGCGAGGAAATGCGGGATAGAGTGTGGGACGGCCGTTCTAACGTGGGAATGTGCGGTTTAGGAATCGTCGGCTGCGGAAAAGAAACGGGTCGCAAGGCTAGAGGGGTGGCATACCCTCGTCGTCGCATCCTTTTCTTATGTCCTTTTCTTACATGGCCCCTTTTGGGGTGGGCCCGAGCGAGGGCTATTCCAGAACGGAATTGTTTGCAGACCAGCTGAGTAAGGCCCAAGGAATATTGGGCAATATTGGTGCAAGCAAGGCGTGTGCCAGACGGGACAGCAGGGATCTACGCTACTATCAACACGCTTGTTGTTTTCCCTGATACGCTACATCATACGGACACCTGGTAAATACAATAACAATAACAGACAATCACAGACAAGGTTAGAGGGCGCTAGAGCCATGCTTGTAGATAGTGCCGGTACTGAGGTGTGCTTGAGCACGCCGTCCAACGCCCGAGGCACGGAACCCGTGGTTTGATTACATACTTCGATGATATACCGAGAGCATTTCCCCAGTCCATCGATCGAATGTAGTCCTAGTACTACTGTCCTTAGGTAGGTACCATCCAAGATCGGGCTCCCCTCGATGAACGATGGGCCGACAATCGGTCCTAGGCAGAGGAATTTCGCTATTGTGGACTTTTAAATGGGGACACTCTCTCTGATGGGCCTCTGATGAGTGTTTTTTTCAGCGCGTTTCCATGTCCTTGGCAAGGCACCTTTCCTACCCGGGACTACTGCCGGGGCTATCTAGATGACCTACACAGCGGTAGTGTAGCAGATCATCTGGCCAGAGATGCACCGAACCAACCGATTGGAAAAGCCTGACTCGGCGATTGGTCCGCATACCCTAGCAAAAGTCTCGGTGGGACTCGCGTTCTGTCACGCATAGCAACAAGACGCATAGCATCGCAGAACAGGCTCTGCCCATGACAGGTCCATGACAAGTCCGACAAGGGGTGGACAAGGGTGGACGGATCTTTTGCCAGACCAAACCAGAGTAGGTAGTTAGCGACTTTGAAGAAAGTACTATATGTATGTAATCAGGTAGACAGGGCTAAACCAGGGCTTTGTTTGGGGTTGCCCTAATTAGGGTACGCTGAGGGTGATTGAGGTGATTGAGGTGATTGACACACGCCTTGCATTTCTCCGAGGCACGCACCTATTTTGATTGGTGTGTAACGGCGCCTCCCGTTATGTATGTCTCATGAGGTTGTTACACAAACCCGTGCAGCTATCCAGCTCCTGCCGTAATTTTCAATGAAACATACATACCTAGTAACCTTGGAGCTATCACCGTACTTAACTCCCCGGCGGGGGTAAAGTGGGATTTTGTGACGTATTATTATTAAAAAGAAAAGGCTACGTGCGATGAGGAAAAAGAAAGACGTATGATATCTGGCCTACCTACTAATATACCGTAGTTTCATGTAGATACAAACATGTACGTATCTCCTGGTGTACAGCATATGTGGGCATTATTCTAGAGCGTGGAAGTCGTGCAGTAGGTAAGAGGTAAGAGGTATGTACGTAGGTACGTAGGTGGTCCCGGGAGCTTCCAGAACCGGGTACACGTAAGTAATTGTCAACTCAGCTCCTCCATCCTCACCGCTCCCCCACCTATCTCCCTATCTTTCTACCTATCTAGTGTTCTGTTGGCTCCCTCACATACATACATCCCTAAGCTGCCAAGTGCTAGCCTTGCCATGTCGAGCCAGCCAGTCTTCCTCTTCTCCCGCGACAAGAATGGCTTCTCGATAAGACTCGTACTACGGAAGAGACGGAGTTGGCAGGGCGCCTCTCTCGCCACTAATACGCATGTAGCGTCATCGGACGACCCTAAGTCTAAGACGATGATGCAGATTGACGATATAGCGATGGCAAGGAGACTAACAAACAATAGGCCTGTCATCATCTGCCTTCCACATTGGCGGAACCATACCGTACGGGGCCTCTACAGTGACCGGCGGGTTTGTCATACTATGTACGCGGCCTGTACCCGTACGGCCCTTGCTAGTCTCCGCCGGACTGGAGCTGTAGCTTAGGTCGTTGGTGTGAGGACGAACGTTGAACCGCCGCCTGCATTATGCCTGACATCCTGTCGACTGGAGGAGCCGCTCTAGACATGCATAATCATGGCCCTGTATCGTCCTGTCCTGTGTCTTGTGATGTTCTGTATGTAGATATGCTGCGACCTATTGTTGCACGTGGGACATGCACCAGCTCTCTTAGGCTTGATCCGGACGAGTATATATAAAGCACCCAAGGGAGGGCCAGTACACAACTTAGCTTCGACATAGTCTCTATGGGCCGTTCTATCCTTTCCACAGCTTGATAGGCACCGTTGAGCAGAGATGGACGAGCCTATCGCCATTATCGGCTTAGACGCGAAGCTCCCGGGAGATGGAGACACCCCAGAACATTTCTACGACTTTCTGCTTGCTGGAAGGTCAGCTCGTACGGAGGTTCCTCAGGACAGATATAAGGTAGACTCATACTGGCACCCAGATCCAAATAGAAGGGGCACTGTAAGTTTGGTTTCATCATCGTGCCAACGTTACTATAGCTGAATGCAAGTAGACTAGAGTCCGCCATGGCCACTTTATCAAGGACAACATTGCGGCGTTTGACGCACCTTTCTTCTCTATTACACCTAAGGAGGCCAAGAGTATGGATCCGCAGCAAAGAGGCATGCTAGAATGCGTCTATAGAGCACTTGAGAATGGTTCGAGGTCCTTGAGTTCCGTTGCCAATCCACCAACTGACTCCCCCATCAGCTGGAATACCGCTCGAAACCGCCGCCGGAACACAAACCGGCGTATTTGTTGGATGCTTCTCATCTGACTATCGGTCGATCATGGAGAAAGACCTAGACCAGGATTTGAAGTACGCTGCTACAGGAGTACGTGCCGTTATAAAACCAGCACTTGGATGAGCGATGACCCCTTGATTTTACGAGGTTTCTCTGCGTACTTTCAGTGCTCACTCTCCTTATCCACTGGAGACTCCCAAGGAGACAGTGCTAATAAAGTTGCAGAATGTTGTCAGCATGTTATCAAATCGTGTTTCTTGGTTTTACGATCTCAGAGGCCCAAGCCTTACGATTGATACGGCTTGCTCAAGCAGTTTAGTAGCCATGCACCAGGCTTGCAACAGTCTCAAGCTAGGCGAGACTTCTATGGCTATAGTGGGTGGCTGTAATCTCATGCTTTCCCATGAATTCAGTATGACACTTGACAAAGGCGGTGTTCTTGGCCCGGACGGGATATGTCGTAGCTTTGATGCAAAGGGAAACGGATACGGACGAGGAGAAGGGTTCGGTGTTATCGGTAAGTAACTGTCGAGGCTATTGCCCATCTTCCTGGTTTAACCCCTTTAAAACATTTGCCCATAATGCTAAAAATGATGATAACTAACGCCGAATGCTACAAGTACTAAAAAGAGTGTCCGATTGTATACGAGATGGAGACACAATCCGGGCGGTTGTCAGGAACTCTGGTTCCAACCAAGATGGAAGATCACCCGGCATTACACAGCCGACCAAGGCCGCACAAGTCGATCTCATACGACGTGTTTATTCTCAAGCTGGCCTTGACACATCTCTTACAAGGTTTTTTGAGGCTCATGGTACAGGGACCTCAGTTGGTGACCCCATCGAAGCTAGTGCCATCGGAGAAGTATTTGGGTGTTTTAGATCACCGGAACGCCCGCTTTATGTTGGCGCTTTGAAGAGCAACGTCGGGCATCTTGAAGGTGCTTCTGGCGTGGCGGCGGTAATCAAGGGGATATACACTCTTGAACATGGTGTCATCCCTGCTAATGCGTGGCTCGAAAAGCTGAACCCTAAGATCCAAGATTCATGGAATCTGCAATTTCCTACAAAACCCTTGGTATGGCCCCAAGCTGGACTAAGACGCATGTCGATCAACTCATTTGGTATGTAAACAGCCCTTATGTGTCGATGTCACTCCCTTATTTTGTTTCATCTACCTAGGAGACTAATTTTCAAAAGGTGTTGGTGGCTCGAACGCCCACGTTGTCCTCGATGATGCTTTACACTTTCTAAGAAGTTACCATCTAGTTGGCAATCATCGGACGGTGCTCGTTCCTGTTGTCCCTCGCTCATTATCATTACCTTACGTCAATGGTAGGTACCTTATACGTCTATGCTGGCTTCCTCTCTGCTGACAAATTCATAGGCCACAGTGGTGACTCGAACCTCATTCACATGAATGGCAGTTTGACTAATGGTAGCTCTCCGCCGTGTACCAACGGTATTAAAACTAACGGGAACATTTCCTACACAAATGGCGCTGGAATTAAGGAAGCAGACTACGTCAAGACTGGCGGCGAGGTTATTAATGGACACCTAGCTGCGCCATGCGGTAATTTATTCGTCTGGTCCTCGTATGACCAAGGTAAGTATGATCAGATGTCTTTATTGCCCTTAGACGTCGCTTTTTTTACCTCACCAACTCTTCGGAGAAATAGAATTTCTCCTCCTAAGTAATAACTACTAACTTGAGCCCTAGATGGTGTCATTCGCGTACGAGACTCGCTTTCAGAATACGTTGATAAGCGGTCTAGAAGTCTTCTTTGCCGGACGGAGAAGCACCATTTTATGAGAGATTTGAACTACACGCTAGCAGCGAAGAGGACACATCATGGATGGAGGTCCTTTGCTCTCGCAGACTCCTTGACGGGTTTGCAAAAAGCCATTTCCCTAAAACCAGTGACAAGCAGAAGCATATCCGAACCCCGTCTTGCCTTTATATTTACGGGGCAGGGAGCGCAATGGGCGGCTATGGGGAGAGAACTCATAACCTATCCGGTGTTTCAGCAGAGTCTCTTTGAAGCCGACAAGTATTTGGGCAAACTGCAATGCCATTGGTCGCTGATCTGTACGTATATTCCTAATGTTACCGACAGGCTTGGCTAACGGCGGCGGATTTCTAGATGAATTGCTGAAGGAAAAAGAACAATCACGCATTAACCTTGCTGAATTCTCCCAACCTCTGTGTACTGCGCTGCAAGTCGCACTAGTTGACCTATTGTTTTCTTGGGGGATATTTCCCCATGCAATTGCTGGCCATTCCTCGGGCGAGATAGCTGCAGCTTATGCTGCTGGCTTCATATCTCGCGAATCTGCATGGAAGATTGCCTATTACCGGGGCAAACTATGCGCAAAACTAGCCCTTATCAGCTCGGGGACAAAGACGGGAATGGCAGCTGTGGCCCTCACCACAGAGGAAACCGAATCTAGTATACGCCGCGTGAACGAGATTCTAGACGAAGGCACGCTCGAAATAGCCTGTCTGAATAGCCCAGACAGTCATACTGTTAGTGGTGACCTTGCCAAAGTCGAATCGCTCGTAAATATGCTCAAATCTGAGAAAGTGTTCGCGCGACAGTTGAATGTCCAAATGGCGTATCACTCGAGACATATGAAACCCATATATGATGAATATATCAGCACCATCCGCTATGCAGACCCTGGCCGAAAGCCTTATTCCCACGACGCACATTTCTTCTCTTCGACCCGTGGTACTCTGGTTTCTGGGGCTGAACTACGGGACCCCTGTTATTGGGCAGACAACTTGGTGTCTCCTGTACGATTTAACGAGGCTGTGACGCTGATGCTTACGAAGCCAGCCCTCAAATCTAATGGCCCATCGTCCCAGGAGAGCCCCTTTTATAATATTACCGACATATTAGAAGTTGGACCGCATAATGCCCTCCATGGCCCGCTGCGCGCCATTGCGAAGGCTTCTGGGAAAACTGATACTACTAAACTCCATACTGTACTTAAGAGGAGCGAGTCTGCAGTTGACACTGCGTTGGTCGCTGCTGGTTCACTCTGGGCTCGTGGTTACAGTGTTAACCTTCTTGAAGTAAACAACGCGAATCGCGATATTGCTGAGTCACGCATGTTAATTGATCTGCCTGGCTATCCCTTTAACCATAATACCGAGTACTGGTTTGAGAGTCGAATTAGCCAAGCAGCGCGCCAGCCGAAACACGGACGCCACGAGCTTTTAGGAGCTCCGGTGCCAGACTGGAACAAGGACAACGCCATTTGGCGTCATCGCATTTCAGCTGCCGAAAACCCTTGGCTGATGGATCATAAGGTGTTTGACGATATTCTATATCCTGCTGTAAGTTACCCTTAACCACTTGCACGCTGCCCCATTTCTACTAGAGACTGATAGTTACCTATTTAGGCCGGTATGCTGGTTATGGCAATTGAAGCCAGCCGTCAGATATCTGACCCTACGAGAAATCTGACGGGTTTCAAATTTTCAGATGTGTCGTTTCACCGTGCCTTAAAGGTGCCAAATGACGGTGGCGTTGAGTCACACTTCTACTTGCGCCCATGTAGCAGGACCGACACGATGCATGGCCTTGGGTGGCATGAGTTCCAGCTATTCACATTGACTGAAGACGAATGGGTTGAGCATTGCCGAGGTTATATATGCCTCGAATATCAGGCAAAGGTGCCACACTTGACAAACGGCTTCCATAACCCGCCACTCCCTGATAGTCCAGTTGAGGAGATCGAGAATTACGACAGTCTAAGGAAGGTATCGAGGAACCAAATGTACAGCGCATTCAATAGCTCTGGCAATGTTTTTGGTCCTCTCTTTCAAACTCTGGATGAGATTCGTGTTGGCACATCGACAACGGAATCGACAGTGAGAAATACGGTGCGAAACATCAAGGCATCAATGCCCTACCAGCATCTCCAACCTCACATTATACACCCAGCGAGCCTTGATGGCATCATCCAGGCGAACTTAGTTCCTCTCGTATGCAATGACTTGCATTCCCCGAAGGCTTTCGTGCCATTCTACGCAAAAGATCTATGGGTTTCCGCTACATCACTAGATGACGATGATAGTTACATGGTGTCGGCTCGAGCTGAACGGCGAGGCCCTCTTAAAGCCGAGAGTATTTTCTCTGCTATTAGCCATAGCACGGGACTAACAATGGTCAAGGGCGACGGATTTGTACTCAAGTCTGTCCCTGGCAGTGGGCCACAGATCGAAAAGTCATCGAGGCACATTGCGTTCCATATGGAATGGAAAGCAGACCCTTCTCTAGCCGGACCACTCTCCACAGTCAAGGGCGCAGTAAACGAGAGACGCCCAGCATACTCCTTGCTAGCGTATGAGAGTCTATCGCTAGATTATATGCGCAGCACCCTCAAGCTAGACCTAGCTCGCGAGGTCAGCAAAATGCCTCGTCATCTTCAATTGTACTTGGCATACATGAAACATGCTGTTGAAAATACAACTATTAAGCCGATCAAGTACGATATCAAAAAGCTTGAGAAAAGTCCGGAGGGGGCTCTAATCGTCGCCGTTGGAGATGCATTGCCACAAATTCTTATGGGGGAAATCAATCCATTGGAGGTCTTTTTTAGTGGAAAGTTGGCCGACGACTTCTATCAAGGGGCCTTCGGTGCGGAAAGGTGCTTCGCCCAGCTAAGTAGTTATCTTGATGCTTTGACTCATAAAAACCCTGCTATGAACTTCCTTGTAGGTTATCCATGGCACACTCGCCTCCATTGGTTTACTGATTAGTTTCTTCATGGCTAACCTAGATATTATAGGAAATTGGTGCAGGCACTGGTGGTACTACCAAGTCTATTATGAAAGCGCTCACTCGGACCGAAGGACGGTATTTGGGTTATTGCTTTACCGATATTTCTCCCGCTTTCTTTGAGGTAGCCCGAGACATTTTCCGGGATCATTCAGCGCGAATGAGCTACAAAGTCCTGAATATCGAGAAAAGCGTTGAAAGCCAAGGGTTTGAGCTGGGGCAGTATGATATAATCATCGCGGCGAACGTACTTCACGCGACACAAAACATTGAAGTTACGTTGCGCAATACGAGACAGCTCCTTAAGCCGGGGGGCAAGCTGTTGTTATATGAGTGCACGAACCCAACCGCACTTAACGTCAATCTTGTTTTCGGTACACTACCTGGCTGGTGGCTCTCGCAGGAACCCCATCGAGCATTTGGGCCGCTGATGACCAAAGAGCGGTGGGGTGATCACTTACAGTCGGCCGGCTTCACCGGGGTAGATGCCGTATTCCCCGACTTCCCGAACCCAGAGGATCAGTTTGGGTCTATTCTAGTATCAACTGCGGTTGAAAACGTCGAAGAATCTCCCAAGTTGGCACCTGCCTTTATAATTAAGCTAGGCCAGTCAGAAGCCCAGCTAGCAGCAGCAGCTCAGATGCGCGACACTCTCGCCCGGGAGGTGCCATGCGACATCGTCGACCTGAGTCAAATACGCAATAAAGGTTTCCAGAAGTCTACCTGCATCATATTGGCCGACCTAGAAGCCCCAGTTCTAAGGAATCCGTCCCCCGAATTGCTTGCTTCACTCAAGTACATAATAGCCCGAAGTAACAGATTGCTCTGGTTGTCGAGAGACGGTAGTGCCAACCCTGACTATGAACTGCTAGCGGGCTTTGCGCGCGTTATTAGAGCTGAACATCCCAAGCTGCAATTTATCACGATCTCGTTTGACAGTACTGATGATTTGTCAGCCCTAGTTGACACGTCTGTGAACATCTGGCGCACATCTTACTCTAGCCAAGAGAATTCTTTCCGTGTTGTAAATGGTGCAATACAAATCGCAAGAGTGGTAGCAGCCAGTCCTATCAGCAAGCATGTTCAGGCGCAGACCAACAATCTCGAAGTCGAGGCAGAGGAATTTGGCAATGGTCAACGAGCGTTGTCTCTCCAGATAGGCTCTCTATCTCAGCTAGATACGCTTCGCTTTGAGGATGACCCAGTCTTTGAAGCACCTCTTGGGAAGGGCGAGGTCGAATTTAAGGTCATGGCTATTGGAACGAGTTTTCATGACC
Source organism: Lasiodiplodia mahajangana (assembly GCA_029590625.1). Lineage (NCBI taxonomy): Eukaryota > Fungi > Ascomycota > Dothideomycetes > Botryosphaeriales > Botryosphaeriaceae > Lasiodiplodia > Lasiodiplodia mahajangana. The sequence goes on along the minus strand of JAPUUL010000025.1, from coordinate 2,690 downwards.
TGGCATCGGTGCTTGGTCAAGTTGATGGCGATGTGGTTCTCGGTGTTGAAGCTGCTGGTATCGTCACGCGAGTCGGGCCAGATGTCTCGTTTAAGGCCGGTGATAGGGTTCTAGGGCTCTCTGCTTCAGGGACGATGAAGACATATGCACGATCCTGCCACGCGTTCCTAACGAGGGTCCCTGAGTCGATGAGTTGGGCTGAGGCTGCATCCATTCCCTTCGCTTATTCTGCAGCGTACGCCGTCCTCGCCGAACTTGGTAGTGTCCAGGATGGAGATACTATTCTCGTTCACTCTGCGGCCGGCGCGTTCGGACAAGCTGTTATACAACTAGCTCAACGTAGCGGCGCTGAAATTTTTGTGACCGCAGGGACCCGTGAAAAACAAGACTTCCTACATAAAACATACCGCATACCGCGCAGCCACATCTTTTCCAGCCGGGATCCGTCATTCTCAAAAGGCGTGCGGTCAATCACACGATCTCGTGGTGTTGACATAGTCCTAAATTGCCTCTCAGGAGATAGTGCTATAGCGTCTTGGGATTGCGTCGCACCTTTTGGAAGATTCGTTGAGCTAGGATCAAAGGACTCTTCCACCCATACCGTGCGAAACCTCGGTCGCAATATCCGGCTCGAGCAGTTTGACTTCGTATACCTAATGAATAATGATCCGGTACGCGCTCAGCGAGTTTTCCAGAGGGCCATGAAGCAAGTCCTTGCGGGTGTCTACCCACGACGCACACCAATCATTGAATATTCGCTCTCCCAAGCCCATGATGCCTTCCGAGACATACAAAGCCGGGACTGCATTGGTAAAATTGTGCTCGAACCTCATTATGACGATGTGGTATCTATCATGCCTAGTCAAAAACCCACGACGCGGTTAGAACCCAACGCCTCCTTCGTCATTGTAGGAGGCCTTGGTGGTCTTGGACGTGCTATTGCCCGCTGGGCGATTGCACGAGGGGCAAGAAACCTTATCTTGCTCTCAAGAAGTGGTCCCGTTACGGCCGCCTCCAAAGCATTTCTCGAAGAACTCGCACCTCTTTGTCAGAATGTTGCGGCTCCCGCATGTGATGTAGCAAATAGGCAAGCCCTAGAAAAGTGCATTGATGAGTGCTTAAAGTACATGCCAAGAATCAAAGGGTGCATACAAGCCCCTATGGTGCTAAAGGTAGGATCCCAAACCAGCTTATGCTAGTGTCCCTTAACTAAACTTGTGGATAGGACAATCGCTTTCTCGACATGTCCCTTCAGGAGTGGAACACCGCTCTCCGGCCCAAGGTCGATGCCTCTTGGAATCTGCACCAAGTCCTAGGACATGGCCTGGACTTCTTCGTGTTACTTTCGTCCACAATGGGCATCATCGGCAACAAGGAACAGTCTAACTACGCCGCGGGCAATACTTTCCAAGACTCTCTGGCGCGATATCGACTGTCCCAAGGTCTGCCCGGTGTTTCCTTAGATCTTCCTGCTATCGAGGACGTAGGTTTTGTCGCCGAAAAGCCCGAGCTTTTGGAGAGCATGCGTGCCGCTGGCAATGGCACTATGCCTGTCGAAGAGGTCCTTTCTGTGCTGGACTATTATTGTGGCCTGCCGCCAAATGGTATCCCCCTAGAGAAGGCACAAGTTATTCTCCGGCCAGGACTACCGCATGAGCTCGCTCCTCTGGGTATACCGGAGCCATCATGGATGCAAGATCCCCTATTTAGCCAGTTTGGGCAACTAGAAGCCAGCACCACGGCTAACCCAGGGGAATCAGTGAAGAAGGAACCTCAAACAGCTGCGCGCATCGCGGCAGCAGCCTCAATAGTTGAGGCAGAAGATATCGTCTTGGACGCCCTTCTGAACAAGCTATCTCGCGTACTCAGCGTCGAACTCTCAAACCTCGACCCCAGTAAACCACTGCACGCTTACGGCGTAGACTCGTTGGTAGCAGTCGACGTGCGATCATGGTTGCTAAAAGACTTGGGGTCCGAGGTCTCCATCTTTGACATGACTTCGCAGGCGAGCATCCAGAGCTTGGCAAGGACAGCAACGAGCAAGAATCGCTTCTTGCCGGCATTCACGGAGAAGAAGCAAGATGCTGTGGCGAAGTTTTAAACGAAGCATATGAATAAGTTATGACTTTGGCACCCGTACTTCTGGGTATTTATTTCCTTTGTATCTTGATTCTGGCGTAACTTGGATGGGTCTCTTTTGTTCTATATGAAGATATATGATGGCTGGCGTTGGTTAGAACTCGAACGAGTGGTCGTTGGTAATGTATCGACGAGGTTTATGATGATGGCTTAGGTTAGGCTCATTAATTTACGATTTCATGAACAAACCAAACAACATAGCCTATCCTGTGTTCTTCTACGAACTCTGCCCCTGGGATATGAATGTCTACTTCGTAATATTGCTCGCACTAGGTGGGCATCATTGTGTATCCAGTGGTTTCCAGTGGGTTCCCCACTACACTAGTTGTCAGGTGACTGACCCACTACTTATAACTGCCTACTGCTAATTTAAATATATAACTATATAGTTATAAGAATACTTTTTTTTCTTTTATACTTAATAAAGCAGTTATTAATTAAAAGATTTAATATTAACGTAATAATTACTAAATATAAAATTTATTTAAAAAGTAATTAATAAAGCATAAATAGCTATTTTTATAGCTTTATAGTATTATTACTATTATTAT
>JAPUUL010000249.1:0-22789 GCA_029590625.1 Lasiodiplodia mahajangana | reverse complement strand
GGATGCCTCGGTCTTGGGGGCGCGGCGGGNAGATCGTATATACGGTCTTACAGGCGTCGAGGTTCAGCAATGTGGCCAGGATCTGGTGGCCTACGAGGCCCGTCGAACCGATGACAGCATTGACGGAGGCCATGGCAGGAATTCTATAGGATTGTTGTCGTTGGTGTTGGAAACTAGCTGCTGCTCTGCTTCTAACTAGCTTGTCTACCTTGCATAGAAGATGGGCTAGGTAGGTAGCCTTATGGCGCCACTACCCCACCGGAGTCTCCACTAGAAGGTGCCTGTGTAGGTGCCTAGCTGTCGGGTTACCTTCCGAGAAGCTTCAGGGTCATGGAGCGGGTTCCACAATTTAGAGATAATCAGTGTTCTTTCATCAAACTCAACCATTGGTTACAAGACTCAAGTACTTGGTATTCACACTATTTCATTAATTATAATTATACACCTCGGCTTCATATAAGTCTCACGATGCGTATCTATACTATCATCTCCTTAATAGGAATTGGTAACGTTCTTTCTTTCCTTACCTGTCTCAGTAACATGCAATCTTTAATGTGAGCCAGGGGGGAAAATATTGATAGATGATTAAGTCATGTCGAACTTGAATAACGTTAAGTATAGTCAGGAATGACAGTACCAACCACAGTGCAGAATATATTGTGCAAGATACAGTCATATTTTTTATGTAAGTTGACTAATCTCTATTAATCCCTATTGAATTCGAATCTTCGAAGATAAAATTAATGGTTCCGTCTATCCTCTACACGTAGGGGTATAGTCCAGTATCTTCGCCCCCAACATTTTAGTCCTTGTCCGTGTATACTATCTTACAAATCCACTTCGCTTGCTTTATTTCATGGATGGTAGCGTCTTCTATAGGTCTCAAGTCGCAAGCCCCTACAAACTGCGGCCCTCGTATATTTTCCCACAAAATCAAAGTCCACACGGAGGCTGCCTGTCTTAGATAAGCCCTATACGGTCCCCAGACAACAAATTCTTTCACGCCATTATCGCAGGCTGTGCCACGGAATGCTGACTGCTCATACGATATCTAGGGGCGGCTCGTAGAGCTGATAGCTTAAAAATTAGTATAGTCAGTTTGGATGACTATCTCAAACGTAGAGTATCGATAATCTTGCTATAGAAAACCGTAGCGAATAGTTGGTTGCTTATGTAGTCCTATGTTGTTTGATACGTTCGTATTGAGTATACGCGTCGGCGGCTTAGCTTAGTGCGCCGCATCAGTGAAAAGTTTATAGCTTTGGCTGGTTATTCGGAAACCGAAGTTAGAGCTAAGTTGCATGAGATGTGCATATCGCTGGATGCCGAATTTCGGAACTCCCGCTAGTGACTGCGGGCCTGTGGTTTTTGATGCGCGCCTGGATTTCTTTGCCCCTTATTGTTGGTTTGATCATATGCATGAATTTCTAGTGACGAACGAATATCTCAAAAGAAGTTGAATAGTGGCGCCGCCGGCGATCGCAGAAAGTTACCTAAACATTTAATGCCTCTCGTCGTTGGGTTTACCATGAAGCATGGGAAAGAATTACAAGTTTCTGACCTCAGACGTCATCTGTCCATCTCGATCTGTCTCCTACCTTACGATTCCTTTCCTTCAATTTTATACATGGCGATCATGGGATGCGGGGAAAGGAGAATGATGACTCGTATACGTGGCCTAGGTAACAAGTTGATGTGCAGCGGAGATAGGAGCTTTAAGTCCAAAAAAAGCGGCCGTTATAGCAAACTACAATATAGAATTCAACGGCTTACTACGCTATGAAAGAATAAGAGCTTAAATGCAGGGTTATAGATTTTCATATTAAAATTGAAATCTAGTTCCGCGAAACCTAGGTGAGAATCTAGGAAGAGAGGCTTACGTGAGCCTCAAGGTTGACGTTTGTATTCGGATCGAACTTGCCAAGACGGCTCTTGAAATTAGGCACGCTAGTTAATTGGAGGCTTAAACCTAAGACCCCTGTGAAGACTATAGGAATCGTCTAGGGATCCCAGTAAGATAGTAAGTGTTGTCAGATCTGATGGACCCATGTAGGTATGAAACATATGCAACAACGTAGCGGGTTCGTCAGCCCTATCAATATAATATAAGCGTCTTTACTTACGCGTAATTCTAGATACACAGTATAATTGAACCATTGTATAGTTATGATATCTGTGACTACGTACTAGCGTCACTAGATAATGAGAGGATGATCTTCGCTCTATGAAGTCTGGATCATAGTATTATCATTGGCAACCCTAGGCGAATTTTCGCCCGGAGCGTGTTCTAACAACCTGTGTAGATGTTTTGAAGCTATTATAAGTACTTACCAGGGTCGGGTTATGAGAAAAAGGAGCGGAGGCTTTAGACAATAGCAAGGGGAATTACTCCTTTCTCACTAGTATGCTACATACTTATCGCGATGAGTGCCGAAAAGATTATCAGCCACCCTAGTATCATCCGATTTGGCATTTGGCGGGTCGTCCCGGAGAGAGTCTACCTTTCAGTTAGTTGGCCGCTTCCTAGCTATCTCTGTCGTCTATTAATCCGATTGGATTGATGTAGACCCACGACACAGTCCTCGCCGAGTGGAAGGGATTAGGAGCCTTGCGACAATAGTGTTGGTGGGCATGATGCCATCTTCATGATGTAGGACTCTAGTCTCGTGATAATCTCAGAAACGCGCATATCCTGCACTGCGCGTCTAGATATCATCCGACTACTCTGGCGATGTCGGCGACTATGACGCTCGTTAGGTCTGTGCATGGGCACCCAAGGAGCCTCCGGGCATCCGTTTGTCCGTTGATCGCGGAGCTTTTTGTAAGCCGCTATAGTGACGCCATTGGCCATGATAGATTCATCACAACGCACCCTGTGGGCAAGAGTGTGTGTTGTATGGGCCACGTCTTCTATGATTACTCTGTGTCTCACAATGCGGCCGCTCTTCGTTTATTCATACGCGAGGGGGATAGCAGAAAAGTTCCGTTGGACTGTGGATCTTTACTATTAAAGGGATTGAAATTCCCAGCAAGAAGGGATTAAGATGATAGGAAATAGAGGTCTTCTAGGACTTACTAAATCTATCACTTGAGGTTATAGCTTTTTGGAACTCACGAGTCCCAGCTAATTCAAGCCCATCATGGTTGCGCATAGCTCTTCGCGCGCCGATGTTGATATGAATGGTTTTCAGGATATATACACCAATACAAACCCAAGCAACTATGTCACCGATAAGTTCGAAGCCCAAAACTCTCCTACAGATGTTGCCATAATCGGGATGGCATGTCGAACTGCTGGTGGAGTTAATTCTCCCGAGAAGCTATGGCAGCTACTCCTAAGCAAAAAGGATGCCTCTGGCGAAGTACCACAGCATCGCTGGGAGCCATGGTTACGACGGGACTCCCGAAATAAAAAACAACTAGAACAGACCGTCTCAAGGGGATACTTCATCGAGGACCTAGAGAATTTCGATGCTTCTTTCTTCGGTATCTCCCCTAAAGAAGCGGAGCAAATGGATCCTCATCAACGGCTTGGGCTAGAGCTATCTTGGGAGGCTCTCGAGAATGCCGGTATTGACCCTAAGAGTCTATCGGGGTCTGACACTGCGGTATACATGGGTTGCGACTCGGACGATTATTCCCGCCTCCTCCTGGAAGATATTCCCNAATATTGAGGCTTGGATGGGCATCGGAACAGCGGCTCATGGCATCCCCAACCGTATATCCTATCACTTGGATCTGATGGGCCCTAGTACGTATTATTTCTAAGTCTTTTCTTCTCCCATCTAGAGTTACTCTTGTTGCTGACAACTTGAAACTTAACAGGTGCGGCTGTAGATGCTGCTTGTGCATCATCCCTTGTGGCAGTTCACTTAGGCTATCAGGCCATTCTGAACGGAGAGTCAGAAGTAGCTATTGTCGGGGGCGTCAACGTCCTCTTGGCCCCCGCATTGACGCGTATGCTTGGCAAAGCAGGTGCACTCTCCCCTGAGGGTATCTGCCGGTCGTTCGACGATGCTGCTAACGGATATGCACGGGGCGAGGGCGGCGCCGTTGTGATTCTAAAGAAACTTTCCTCGGCAGTCTCTGACGGCGACAAGATACTCGCTGTGCTCAAAGGCAGCGCTGTCGCACAAGATGGCAAGACTAATGGAATCATGGCCCCAAACACCAAAGCCCAAGCACTCGTTGGGAGATGGGCCCTGAAGCGCGCCGGCGTAGATCCTCTATCGGTTGCATACGTCGAGGCACACGCAACGTCGACACCCCTGGGTGATCCAACTGAGGTATCAGCCATCGCAGCTGTATATGGTGAAGGGGTCGGAAGAGGAATAGATGATCCTGTCTACCTTGGCTCTATCAAGCCAAACGTGGGTCATCTCGAGGCAGCAGCCGGAGCCATCGGGCTTGTTAAAGCTGTACTTGCAGTGAACAAGGGCCAACTCGCACCACAGGCTCGTCTGAACAAGCTGAATACCCGAGTTGACTGGGACAAGTCAGGGTTGCATGTTGTTCGCGATACCATGCCGTGGCCAAAGTCACAGGGCCCCAAAAGAGCAGCCATTTGCTGTTATGGCTACGGTGGTACTGTATCACACGCAGTGATCCAGGAAGCGCCCAGTTCTATGGTTAGCAACGGCGTTAAGAGCGAGGAACCGGTAGGCCTGTTCGTGCTGGTTTTATCCTCACCACACCAAAAGCGACTAATAGAACATGCCAGAAGATTGGCGCAGTGGCTAAGCTCACCTGAGGGCGTAAGCCATAGTCTAACGGACGTTGCCAACACCCTAGCCCAACGCCGCAGTCATCATGAGTACAGAGCAGCATTTGTTGTTAAAACTCGAGAAGAAGCAGTAAGTGCTCTAAACGACTTTGCTGCTGATCCCCAAGTCGAGAACCAAAACATCGTTCATAGAAGGGTATTGGGCTCCCTTGCCAATGCCCCCATTTGCATGGTATTTTCGGGCCATGGAGCGCAATATAAGAATATGGGAATAGAGCTTTTACAGAGCCCGATATTCCTTCACGCTATTGATCAGCTAGACGTAATTGTACAGGAAGAAGCTGGATTTTCAGCTATTGAAGCTCTCCAAACTGAAGATTTCGACACGGCCGATCGTGTGCAGATCTTAACATACATCATCCAGATTGGCCTGTATGATGTTCTTATATCTCAGGGCCTTACACCACAAGCGGTCATCGGGCACTCAGTCGGAGAAATCGCGGCTTCTGTTGTCGCGGGCTGTCTTACTCGTGAAGAGGGTTTGTTAGTTGTAGCGCAACGCGCCAAATTGTATGCTCAGCTTCGAACTGAGATCTCTGGTGCCATGAGCTTGGTCAACATGCCCTATTCGGAAGTGGCTGAAGAACTAAAAAACAGGCAAGACCTAGTTGCGGCCATCGACTCCTCCCCTTCAACGTGTGTCGTGAGCGGGGAGGCAAGCAGCGTAGCCAAGTACGTCGAAGGCCTGAGGGCTCGCAACATCAGGACATTCCGTGTCAACACAGACGTGCCATTCCACAGTCCGATGCTGAAGCCATATATGAACGCTCTCGAAGAGGCTTTAGATGGCGCTCTTTCTCCACAGAGTCCTACCTTGCCTGTGTACTCTACCTCCAACGCCGACCCTCGAACGACGGCCCTGAGGGATACCGAGTACTGGCAAACCAATACGGTCTGCCCCGTCATGCTCAAGTCAGCTGTCAACGCCGCTGCTGAAGATGGGTATCGTATTTTCATCGAGGTCTCAACACATCCTATCGTCCTCAACTCCGTGGACGATACAATCCTAGATAGGGGATTGACTGATGAGGATTTCGCGACTATACCTACGATGAAACGAGATTCGCCTGCTCTCCTGAGCATCAACAAAGCAGTGGCGAATGCGTATACCGCCGGTGCACATATTAACTTCGAGTCTAAATTTGGCCATAAAAGAAACTGGTGTCGTGAGGTGCCTGGCACACCATGGCTACACAAACCTTACTATAGGCAGGTCGAAGCCTGCGCTTCGGGACAAATGGAAGTACATGACGTCGAGAAACATACACTCCTAGGGCACCGTACCATTGTCGCGGGCACTGGTACTGTTGTATTCACTACTAAGCTTGATGATAAGACGAAGCCATATCCAGGCACCCATCCGCTAGAGGGGACTGAAATCATTCCTGCCGGCGTCTATATCAACACGTTCTATCATGCTACTGGCGCCTCATACCTTACTGATATCCAATTACGTGTCCCGGTGTCGATGGGGCCAGATACACGGAACATTCAAGTCATAGTCGAAGGAAACAGCATACGAGTTGCATCAAGTGCAGAGGCCAAGGTCGACGACTCCGAGCAGACATGGGTCTCCCATAGTTCGGCACATTGGGTTTTGGAAAAGAATGCCCCCGAAAACCAAGTAAAGATAGACGTTGGGATGATACAGAAACGTATTGGAACCCTGTTGCCTAACAGCTTCGCGACCGACTACCTGGCTAAGATAGGGGTCGAGGGAATTGCCTTTCCGTGGCAGGTCGTCGAGCACTACGGAAACTCAAAGGAGATGATGGTGAAGGTTGATATGGACCCCTCGGTGCAAGCGCTGCCCTGGGATCAATACTCGTGGTCACCCCTGCTCGACGCCGCTACATCGGTTGGCTCCTCGATATTCTTCAAAGATATCAAGCTCAAGATCGTGTTAGGGATAGACCGCGTCGATATTTGCTCTCCTAACCCACCTCCCAAAATCGGGTATTTATTCATCGAAGACGCATCTGATGCTAAAAATCCGGCTGCAGATGTAAGTGTTTTAGATGATCAGGGGTTGCTGCTAGCCAAATTTACGGCAATGAGATTCTCTGAGGTCGAGGACGCGCAGGGAGTAAGCGGCGGCGTCGATAGTCTCGTCCATCGTATGGCCTGGGTGCCGCCTAAATTCTCCGAGACAGTACGCGAACTCGGCAATGTGGTTTTAGTCTCTTCTGACCTGGACGGACTTGCTAAACAAGTAGAGCCACACGCGAAATCACTACTTCAGGTGTCTTCTGCTGCAAAAGTTGAAGACGAAGTAGAAAAAGTCATACCCATCTTGGCCGGGGGTGGGAGCACCCTTATCTTCGTCCCGCGCGAAGTGGGAACGCTTGATGAGGTACCGCGTGCCGCTGAGGAGCTCATCTGGGAGGCGGCAAGTTTGGTCAAGTTCATAACAAATAATTCACTGCCTTGCAAGCTATACATCGTCACCAACGGGGTACAAGCGGGGAAGAACGCCACAGGCCTCGCCCACGCCCCTTTCTATGGATTAGCTCGTATCATTGGATCTGAACACCCGGACATCTGGGGTGGTCTCGTCGACACGGACGGCGACGGCACATTCCCAATCATGGCAATCAAGTATGTCCAAGGCCACGACGTCTTGCGCATGGTCGATGGTCTCCCACGCAGGCCTATAATGCGCCCCTTTACCCGCGAATTCCTTCACAAGCAGGATTCCACAAAGACAATCTTACCTAGTCCGGAGGGAACATACATTATCACCGGCGGGCTGGGCGATCTTGGCCTTGTGACTTGCGAATTCTTGATCAAAAAGGGAGCTCGGCGCATTGTGCTCGTCTCCCGTCGTGGACTACCTCCTCGTAGCCAGTGGTCGAAGCTCATCGCCGAGGATGCCCGGATGAAGGAGACTATTGATCAGATCAAACAGTTCGAGCGACTCGGCGCAACTATTTATCCCTTGGCTGTAGACGTATCAAACCCTACGGCTGCGGATGTGCTTGCCGCTAAGATCGACGAGTTGTCGCTGCCACCTGTTCTGGGTGTGATTCACGCCGCGGGTGTTTTTGGGGGCAGTCTGCTAATGGAGACGAGCCGGGAAGTCTACGCTCAAGTCTTCGATCGCCAAGATCGACCCTGGGTGCTCCGTGAAGCCCGGGCGCCGGAACGTGGCAAAACACATTGTTTCAGGACGACTCTAATCAGCTAAACAGGTACCGAACACGCTCGACATTCGGCTGCTCCCCCGCAATCTACGGGGATTTACGCAGCCAATCGCAACATTTGGCAAGACTCTTGCCGAGCGGGAGACCGACACCTGAAGAGCGTCTACCTAGGAGAAACATCCTAGTAGTAGATAGAGCTGCGATACTACCATAACCGTGTTTTCAGCATTTTCGTCATTCGCTACTATTGCATCTTCTATGGCCTGATCAGGCAATAGGTATATACACTAACCCTTGGCGACCTTCTTCTCACGTAGTTGAAAAGGTAGAGGTTAGGATCGACATATACAAATTGAGTAGAATTTTAAAGATTTTTCATCTATTCACGGTACCTATGAGGTGTGATAGTGACACAGACACAGATTGTCAAGGTAAATCGCTGCTGATCAACAGTTCACCATCAGCGATCATGGGTTCCCTCACTCACTCTTCCCGGCCTTCAGCAGCCGCTCCGTATCAAAATCCGGGGAGTTTCGAGTTTCCTAGAAAAGCAACGAAATATTTCCTAAAAGGGAAACCTTTGCGAAAATGTTTTTTTTNACTATCTTGGTAGTCGGTTGCGACCATACAGTCCACCAATTGGGGCTGAGTATCGGGTTGTAGGAATGCACATCTCCCGTCGCGTTTCACCATCAAGCTACTCCCCTGTGGTTTTGCTTCAAAAGAGTCCGATGTTTTCATATGTTACCTAAGGCATTCGTATAATCCAAACATTTACACAGATCTGAGCCGACTCTTGGACGAAAGTCACTGGTCACTGCATACAACAATAAGGTCATTTCCATGCTGCCCACTTGAAGAGTTCCTATCAACTCAGTGAATGCCTTCAATGTTGCTCCAATTACTCCTGCACGTTTTGCAACATGTTTCCTAGTCCATGCATGAATTGGTCGTATTCCGCCGTCCCTCTTTGGGGGATTGGTCCAACCCCACCAAGTATATCGTCTATCTCATCCTCTGCCCATATATTAACACGACTGTGTGCTCTACGTACGTGTTAAGTATTTAAGGTTCGGCTTACCGATTCGTGCTCTGGTTTGAGCCACTTGTGGCCTCCTCCTCATCTGCTCAAGTTGTCTCTCGCGCCTCTCCTCCCTCCGGACCCTCTCGTCGTTGGCTCGATCTTCACTCCACATTTTCTGGAAGGTGGATTGGTAGGCATTGAGCTGTATGAGCTGGGTGCGCACCCTGACTAAAACGAGTAGAAGGAAAATGCCGAGTACCACGGCGATCATCCAAGACGTCCACCAGAACATATCTCTGGTATTACGCTCGATATTATTGATCTAATTATGCAGGCACAGTCAGCACGATATCTTCCATTTTGGATTTGTCCTGGGTGATTTACGGTTGCCCCGAGTCCCATAAGGAGTGACATAACCGTTTGCACGGTGTTTGTCACTCTCTCCTCAAGTGCTGGATCGATCACCTCAGACGCCATGCTCAAATTTATTCTTCTTTTCTTCTTTGGCAAGCGCTTGGGCCCTTGGTTTTTGGCTAGGACTGTATTTAAGATCTTAGAAAGGGGGCTGGTTATTGACACGGATTGTGTTATCAATCTAAACGACGACGCCGTGTTAGTATCTCTATGGAGATAAGAGTAGGTAGTACAATAAAACAGGTTTGGATTCATCACTAAGATAGAATGAATGAAGTTTCTGGTCGTAGGTTCCAGGCATAGTCTATTGTTACTGGCTGACTGCGTTGACAAAGGACGACAAAGGCATCCCACACACGACGTTTTAACTCCGTTTTCATCTCCAATATTAAAGCTATACCCATTCCAGGGGGTAGGAAAATGAATTCATTGTACGGAAAACATAGGGTAAGACGCCGTAATTGGGTACCCAACCGAAGGTTGTTCTGCCACCAAACTGCAACGTCTCTATAGCTTTAACGTGTATATTATGTTAGATGCGAAAGTGCAGGTACCTCGTACGCGGAGGAACACGGTGAAGGAATGAGTGTACCTCGCTCATTTTCCGTAAGAAGCATTCATGAAAAGCGCGCTCGGGTTACATAGATTCATTACATGTTGTAAAGGCCCGTGTCACCACGCATGAGGAAGTAGACATAGCAAATCACAAGCTCAATCAATTGGCCTATCCGGGTATCACTAGTAATCAAACAGTTCAAAGGGAAACCTAGTAAAAATGGTAGCACTTGAGCTCCAATCTTCAGCAACCCCATTTTCGGATAAAATCCTCGAGTTTTGGGTCTGAGGTTTCCCCTCGCCTCGAGCGTCCAAGTCGATCAGCCACCTGCCGATATGCGTGAGTTACATAGTCTGGGGCTGATTCTGGACCCTCGGCTTTCAAATTCGTGAACACCTCTTGAATATGATTTGCTTGATCTCGAAGCATTGCTATCGAGCCTTCCAATTGCGTGTCCTTGTAAACACTTCCTAGCTGTGCAGGGGTAGCAGCACTATCGGCAAGGAGCGAATCAAGCAGCATTTCTAAACCAAGTTCTTTATCCGTCAAACCCGACTTGGCCGTAGTCTCGAAATGCTTATGAAGATCCTGAAGGAGAGCGTCGCCTTTACGGGCCCTATTCTGTACATATTCGTCTAGTAGCGACGGTGCCGGCTCCGGAAAGGGGTCATTAGCATGGATAGGGACTGCACCGTAAATTTGCATGAAACCCCGAAGGTTTTCTGAAGCTGCAGTAGGCCCACGTTCTGGTTGGGCTTTCTGGGCCAGTGTATGTGACGGACGTCCTGAAGCCGTATCTATAGGTTTAGAAGTCTCCTTCAATTGACGAGCTAAAGCAACATTGTGCAGCGCCTGGTGGTGGTAGACAAGGACCTGGGTTCGTTCGGCTACGGCACTAAGCCTATCATTCATGAATCTCAGCACACCGGAAGCCTTTTTTTATTAGCGTAATTTCCAATGCGTCCATGTGAAGAAATCTTACGTAAGTTGTCACGATGGCCTCGCGAAAATTCTTGGAATCGTCCCAAGTCTTGAAATGGTTTAACACGGGACGAAGAAACTGAGCGGAAACGGACATGTGCGCAACTGGAATTACTTCTTCCCAGAGCCAATCAATCTCCTTAATGATGTCCGCTGCTTCGTCATGCACGGCTTTTTGACGACTCGATTTTGCAGCATTGTCTATAAGACTCTCATTAAATACGGTCGCTAATTGTATCCGGCACTGATGTGTGATTAAATATACTAATCTGCTTATCCATGTTAGTAGTGAAGTACAGGGTGGCATTGGAGAACAACTTAACTGGTTCACGTGTTGTCGCGCCTGATTAATAGTGGCTTCGCTTTCGGGGGATCCGTCGTTGATGAGACCCCCCCATCGCTCGATGTGTTGAAGTACATAGTCATACTCGTCCCAGAGCCCCGTTGATGCTGTCCCTGATGCTAATTCATGGCCCCGGCCAAAGAATTCGTCAAAGAAATTGAGGGAGAGAACCTCTTTCCAGAATTCTCTGCTGTATTCGTCGTTCATGTAGCGCTTCTTATCATGAGAGTCAATCGAGTCTTTCAGATTAGCGATCTATTCCCAGGTTTTATTAGTCACACTTCTAGGCGCAGGGATACTGCATAACGTAAGATGGCATACCTGTTTCTCATGAAGCGATTTACGTAGCTTCACCTCGGCTATTTTTTCATTAAGTACCGAAACATCGAGATCTGAAGCAGAAGACTCTCTGAGGGCAGCAAGACTGCGGACGGACTGGGTATTAAACTTGGCTATCTTTTCCTCAAGGAGTTTGTTGTAATCGGTCAGAGCCATCAGAGCATCTTCCAGGAAGCTTGGGCCATCGTCAATGATGGGATTGGGTCTTTTGGCCTTGGGTCTATCATGGAATGATTAGTACTTAACAACGAAACTGTCTAGTCGGTATAGGTGAGAACCCACACTGGATGCTCGACAGCCGGAAATGATGGTAAGGGCCCTAATGCGACTGCAAGGCTGCGAACAGCTTCAGAAAAGAGAGAGGGTGGTAGAAGGAGCAGTTTCTCAATGCTGTCTTCACTCAGCGTATCGAGTGTTCCTTTTAGATTCAGAGAGCGGAGTTCATCCCGAAGCTTCTCTATCTCCTCGGGAGTGAAGGGTGTAAGCTCCTGCTCAGACATGACGCACGGGAGATTCAGCCGTTGCCTTGAGAGTTGTAGCCTCAAAAATATATATATCAACCACGTATTGTTTTAAGGAAGACAGCGTCGAATGTAGATGACTGCTCGATGGAATTGACGGTCAAGGATGTGAAAGTAAACATTAGAAGATGCACGGTACGGTGCCTGTTACACTGCGCTAGCAGTGTGCTTTAGTGGGGTTTAGTTTAGCGTGGCCACTCAAGTGTCTACATGTAGACTTTACCTGCTATAGTGGGTCTCAATAGCGGCAATACCTACAACCTTACCAACCTACAGTGGACAAGCTCCAAGCGTTTGACCTCCCTCCTCGATGAATTTATGCCCTTAACATACCTACTCATGAAAAGAATCTTAAAATCATGTGTGTGAGCCCTTATATGTACGTAATAATCTCTCTTCGTCATTGTTAGACATCTATTCTGCTCCTAAGCAGAACCAACACTATTGACTTCATTCAATGGGCGAATAATGAGAGTAAGCGAATGCTTAATATGTATCCCCTCATTTCAATCACGAACAAGAGATTTGTCACCAAAGTTCCATAGGGAGACGAGGAGAAAGCCACATTATTATCCTTATCACTGCTTTCTAATTGGTCTCTTATCATATAATTTACATGATCTCGGTCTCTCAATGCAGGCCTTCCTTATTTGCTTTGTTTGCAGCCAGTGCTTGAATGAGCAAGTTACTATCTACCTAAGTACTTGGTAGTTAAGCTGGAGACTCACTTTTGGCGCGGCCGTGATCCGGCGGTCGAGAGTATTTCATTGCTAGGACAGGAGTATACCTCCTCATATTTCATCAACCACTAGTTCAACCTACTTGCCCAGAGTCAAGTTAGAGACAGATGCTTGAGAGTAAGTACACTCCATGTCTGAATCAAAGAGCGTTCTCTTTTACATGATGTCGGATATCTGGATATTAGAGTATTTGGTATTTGTTCTTGTTTTGGAACAACTGGGACGTACAGGCTCTCTCCCGCGGCAACGACGTAGCAGAGACGCGTTTGAAAAGCCCCTGATTACCAGCTCAGCCCAGCTTCTCCCAATGAGGTTGTTAGGTCCCGTCTACGTGTTTGCGGCTCAGGTCCACATACCTGTGGTCTCCCGACTTCTCCGCAGCCTCCCATCGCCCTGCAACAAAGTGACAGCTGTTCGAAGTACTAGCAACCGGCTAGATATATCAAGCACGACAACTAAGAAGCGAATGAGATTCGCAAGATCTGTAGTGCGTGAGTGACCCTGTGTTTGTACCCCTACTCTGATCTCCTCTTCCCTTGACGGTGCACACTGTCAGGTTACCCGTTTTCTGGATCAGTACGACAGTTGCCCTGGCGTTCAATACTTCGTCATTGAATTCAGAAATCCCGTGGCAGGACTTGGGCTATGACCACATCCCTAAACTTCGGAATGCCCTCAGAGACCCGTGTGGTTACGACGTAACCATGTGTTCGTCTGTAAAGGTTTCAAATCTCGCACAAAGCCGAACTATCCGTCATGGGCTTTATCGGGCTACTTAGTTGGGCTATTCAACAAACGCCGTGTAAGCAATGGGTGGTATATACCCCGAGGAACCCGGTAAAATGTTGTCTTAGGACCCTGATTGCTTCATGTCAAGAGAATCTCCCCTATGTCCAGTCCTCTATCTGCATGTCTCTCCGCCCCGTTGAGCTCTTACCCCTGTACCGCAATCTAAATCCATTGAGATGGAGATAACCTTGATTCAGAAACTGTGCAAAAGCTTGCAAACACCAGCCTTAGCCAAGAAGTATTCAGACGCAGCAGTCGGGCTTATACTCGTTATTTTCATCCAATTGCTTGTCGTGCCAACTCAGATTGCCCTAGACCTTCATTCTATCAACCTCCCGGCATCAATTCTTGTCATGTTGTTAGTGCTCATAATGATGATTATCGCAAGCTCGGTCGATGGAGATATTGTAAAATTCTACAACAGAAATCTACGGGGACCGACCGACTTCCTCGGAAGACACATGTCTTTTGGTTTTGTGGCATTCTTCGTCTTGTTGATCCGGGACCACATCAGCAACTCTTCGGATATTCCGAAGATTGCCGCTGCATTTAGTAGGTGGCAAACGAACCATGCCTATCCTAATCAACGTACTAACTCGTCAATTTTCAGTCGTTACAACTATCATGAGTTATGTGGCGTCTTTTCTACTTGCGTCTGGGGGGGCCCATATAGAACAACGACTTCGGCGATTGAGACAGACCCCGAATGATCTGGAGAGCAATAATAATAAAACATGGCCTAGTCCGTCAATTTCCTGGCCAGCTCCGCCCTTCAAACGGCAACCCAAGAGAATATCTCGGTTATCCACACTGAGTGAAGCCCTTTCTACAACAAAGTCAATGATGATTGCGCCCATACCTGACAGTCCGACGACAACATCGATCGACTTTGTGCTTCGGACTGCTCCAATATGGATTTGGCTTTCTCTCCTCATTGTTGTTGGCCTCCCAGTTTACCTGGCCACCAACTATGTGATGCCCTTCGAGGTCTTCTCCTTCACCCTGTTCTGGATGCTGTCTATTCAATTCCAGAGGTCATTGCGGGCCTCTTACACTCTCCTCCAGTTCCGCCGCTTGCGATCTTTCGTCATTATATTTGCCAACCCCGTCCTGTCAACCTGGGCTCTCGCCACCGCCTATATGTGGGCGAAAACACTATATACAGGGAAGGATATTAACAGCGTCATCGGAGAGTTCCGCCACTATAACTCCTTGTCGGAGAGCATAATACACATCATGGTGGATCACGATATACCTGCTCACCTCGGGGCTGGTGACCTAGCAGGCCTTCTCTTGGATGCTGGTGTGGCATCCATGGGCTTCAAGATGTACGAATATCGTGCTGAGCTCTGGGCTAGCTTTGGAACGGTATCATTCACGTGTGTGGCTCTAGCAGCTATCAACGTGTTCCTGAATGTGCTCGTCGGCCACGGTTTCGGCCTACAAGGGAGTGAAGCTATAGCTTTCGCTGGCCGATCTGCTACCTTGGCGTTGGGTATTCCCGCGATCGAGACCCTCGGTGGCAGCACAACGCTCACGAGTACCGTCGCCATCTTCAGTGGCATCCTGTTCCAGATGGCGGGCGATTGCCTCTTTTCCTTGATGCGTATCAACGATCGAGTCTCACGAGATGACTCAATACAGCCGACGAAATCTCCTGTCTCGGTAAGCAATCAGGGGTTATTCAACGCGACCGGCAGTTTCGGTGACGCAGAGGTGAAAACCGCGGAGAATGGCCGGGACGGAACGAGTGAAGAGGGTGCTATAATAGCGGCAGGCATAACTGTAGGCGTAAATGCAGCGGCCATGGGCACTGCATACCTAATAGAACGCAACTCGAAGGCCACGGCGTATTCGGCTCTATCCATGATAATGTTTGGGGCGGCAATCGTGGCACTCACCGCATTGCCGGGTGCAGCGGAGGCTATAAAGTTCTTGACATCGAGATGAAGGAATTCCATAACAAATCAAATCGATGAAATGAGAGCACGATCATGATCCCGACGACGATCACGATGATGGCGAAAACCAAAGGCCGATGGCACCACGAGCAAACAACGGGTATCCGGATATGGGAATATGAATTTAAGCATTCAGTGTGTACATGACGACGGGTTACACGGTAACTCCTTTATGGCCTGATTATCGGGCCCGGTAGAAAAGGAGTCCAAGCATAAGGACTCTGGATACGAAATTAGAGATGCCGCCTTGTTTATTTTGCATAGCCAGTGAGTAGGATCAAAATTGCCGATGATGATTTTTCCAATGCGTATATCGAACGTTTTATTCCGAAAGCGTGATGACTATGAATAAGAGTATGTTGTTGGCATCGGCTCCTACAGAGAACCTCGAAGACGAGCGCTATTGACTGTAGGTCAGTCAACCATGCGATGATTCACACGTGTTCCGCTCATCCCACCTGTTGAGCTATTAGGGTCACCATGTCTGCAACCCCGCCTCGAGATTCGCGGGCTACCGCCTTATAGTATCATGTAACAAAACACAGGTACCGGACGCGCCCCGACTGGTTCTACAATCATTATTTTCAGGATGGCATGGAAAAGCCTGACTGGGAGGGAGAAATGTACAACCACGTATACTCTAGGTCGGGAACGAATTATGGTCCATGGACCCCTATTGCGTACTATCGTTGTACCGATCTGTACTGCTGCTTTTGTTGCTTTGAGCCCGGTCCTATATACAAAGGTGCTAAGTCAATTGAATGAGAACATAGGAGCGTGGGGTGTAAAAATAAGAAGACGTGTCTGTATTTGGGCACAGCTGTCACTAATTAGCATCGATGGGCACAAGTTAGGGGTGAATCTGTGGGACAGGGCCTGGACATATTCATCGGCCGAAAAGCCTTCTCTATTTTTGATAAGGTCCCGCAATTAGCAGAGAGCGAATCGTTCAGCATATATCCTAAGACAAACAAGTATACTAGGCACTTTCTGGTCGCCTGTGGTAGCCATGCCTACTACTTTTTTTTNCTTTTTAAGTCCCTTTCTTTTCTTTTTGGTTTCTATTCCTCTGTTTTGGGATACCTCAATGTCGGTCTCATTCAAGGCGTTCGATCAGATGGAGCCCACTAGCAGTCTCGACTACGCTGCTCATCTGCCCTGGCTGGAGCCCAAAGGCAGCCTCCTCGAACTCCTGTTGCATGTCACCCTTGCCGAAGTAACCCAAGTCTCCCCTTTTGCGGGCAGAACTGCAGTCGCTCTCGGACATGGCCAGCTCCCCTAGCGTGGTAGAGCCTGACCGGATCTTCGTCTCGTGGCCCTGGATAATGGCCATCGCCTCTTCCTTAGATCGGGTGATCTGGGCCTCCCGCCAGCTAGCCGGTCGTCGACTGTCTCGGTGCTTGACGAGTAAGTGGGCGGCACGGATCTTGCCCTCGGGGCGTGCCGTGTTGGGGCCTTGGGAGCCCGAATGATGGGCGGCCATGTACTTCTTCAACTTGTCCGTGTCGGTCCCTGACGGGGGCTCCCATCGCGATATTCTCTCGAGGGTGTTGAAGTAGTACGGGAGGTTCTTGGAGTTGCTGTGGCGCACCTCCCAACCTTGGGGCAGACCGCTTTCGCTCTAAGCTAATCGTGAGCGCCTAGTCTACTGTAGATAAAGGAGATGGAATGGAAGACGGGCTAGTGTTGGGGCAGGAGACGAAACTAAAGGACGTAGCAAAGCGGCCTCGCCAAAGATGCTAGTTTGGTGATGGCTTACCATTTTGATCTACTGCGAAGGCAATGATACAATCTTAGAGTTCAAGGTGATGGATGATACGAATAATGCGTCACAGTCTAAGCCTCTATGTGAAGATGCTGAGGAGGCACCACCAAGAGTCGTGAAGTTGATATTCTAAAGCAGGCGACCCTCCCTGCTTGATATCAAGAGAGGCACTGCTATCTGGCACAGCTGCTTCTACACCAGATTCAAACAATCCACCAGCAGACAGGTACGTGAAAGGAGATAAAGGGGTTGGATTGAAGGTGTGAGAGTCAGGATTGTTGGAGGGTTATCAATAAATAAATGACGAAATGCAGGCCAAGCTGCAGGTAATTCTAAGCAAGTATGGGGATCACGAGGTACCAGGTGACGGCTAGCCGACCCTGGCTGGCTGATGGAGGGTTGCCGTTGGTTGATGCGGGGCAACCGCACCTAACCGTACCGCACCGAGTACTAGTAGGTACCTTGGTAGGTGGCGCAACACGCATAGACCCCCGCTTCCATGTGGGACCAAAGACAAAATCGTAGGTTAGAGCACGTGCCATCTTGTTGTATACATGTAGGTACTTACTTATGACTTATGCATATATTTATGCACCCCTAATACAATGATGTATTGGGTGTTTTAAGTTGAACCGTCCTTCGAAGAGATCATTTGGTTTGAACAAACTGTTACGCAACTGATGACATTTATTTAGTTCTAGGTAGCTAGATTGATCCTTCCATGCCAGTCCTTTTTGGGGTTAACTCCTTGAACCGAACACTGGCATAAGAGCCATTTCTACATACGTTCTCTTGCACGTTGGCGTTCCTTCAACTTCTGCAATTCCTAGTTTACATCTGCTAGGAACTCGCGACTATTCCCAGGTGTAATATAACTGTCTTGCATATCCTCTTGGTACCACTGGGGCGAATTTTGATCATTAATGTGGCGCTCCTCTAACCGCCTACGTTTATACTCTGCTTCGCCCGTCCACAACGCTGCGTCTGCTTCCTCTAGGTTATGCTGTCTAGAAGCGTCTCCGGGCTGGCTGGGGCGAGGAGAGGCTGGCCGCGGTCTCTTAGATGGGCTCCCCGTATTACCCATGTCTTCTAGGTCCGGCGTTGGGAGAAAATCGGTCTTCGGCCTAAGTGTTGAGTCTATTTCCGGCCCGTTTCCGGGTCTCCTGCTTATGCTGGGCGAGGTCGTATATAAACACGTGGATAAACACGGTGACGCAGCCCCTATGTTTTCGATACAAGACATCTCATAATGATACCGGAGGGCCTTGCGATCAATCTCTAAAGGTACTAACGCCTTTTGGCCGTTGAATCTAACCAAGGCGTCGTATGGTGCAAACACGCGAATTCGTAACGTTTCTGGATGAATAGAGAATAATCGTGCGTCAAAAAAGGTATGAAGATGCTTCATCAAAAGAATGCCGTTCTTCCTAGGGTTCCAAGTGTTTTCCCATGCCTTTCTAAGCCTGTACTTATGTTGCGTGAGAGCTATAAAGTCATCATCACTTCGGCCGCTAGGGTAAAGGTAGTAATGTATCTGGGGGACAATATGACAGGCCTCAACGCCAGGGCCTACAGGCGAACCCGGGCACCACCACACCGCTCCCTCACCAGAGACGACACAACACGTTCCTCTTCTAAGGCACGAGGACCTAAACTCAGTCGAGTAACGCTTAGCCTCGTCGTACTCTATGTCCCGCGGTGCGAGCATATCATCCAACTCCGCGTCATTAGCGTTGTCTAAACTCTGGCTGTTGGGTGAGCCAGGTTGTTTCCGTTCTCGGAGTGGCATATACCCAAGTGCCGGATCGGGATGTGTTTCATTCGGCGGTAAATATCGAGGATTAAAACGACGGACAGGCTCAAAAAACTCTCGCGCGCATCCCTCTAAAAATACGTTAATATAAGCCGAGAACACAACGATGGGTGAATAGAGGCAACTAACTTTCAAAGTGAGTATTCAAAGGTGAATCAGCAGGTAGCTCGCAGGCCTTGTGAGAGACGAGATGGTAGATCAAAACGTTCCGTTGCTTAAAATCCGGCAGTGGTGGGAGAGTCGGCACGGGTTTATCCAAGAGGTCTCCTGTAACGAAGGATAGGCCCTGAACTTCCTGTAAGTCAAGAGGCTTAGTCAAAGCGAAAGCAACACTAGCTAACGGATCATCGGTATCGATGCTAGTCTGCTCGTTAGTATTGTTGCTGATCTCCTCGCGTGCTACATTACTTGGGAATTCGAAGCAAAGGCGCAGCTCGTCACAGACGTTGCGAAAGGTTACCAAGTCACTGTCTGGAACTTGGTAGATACCGGCAAAGGGAGTCGGATCTTCTTCCTGGCCTATGGTGAATTCCACATTCCACGCGAGTTCGCGCATTGTATTTGTAACCGTAGTGCCAGACATGACTGAGGACCGCGAACTCGCCATCAACACGAAGGTGGGTGTTGTGAGGGTGAATATTGATATTGCAGCGGGAATGTTACCCAGGTAACCATGGGCCCTGGTTTCTTTTCATGCGCATGAGTGGCTGTAATATATCATTTTGTGGCAGACAGATTTCCCGTCGAAGATAACATCTTGTACCAACATGATGTCCGACCAAGTACGGACCAGTACGACTTGGGGACACCAGTCTAATATATAACGTTTACTTTAATCGGCTCCCCGGCTCCCCATTTGATCTGTGGTCTCTTTTTAAGTACTTTGTTATCATAGCGAGTTGTTTGTGTCGCCAAACATGGTACGTTGTTCGAGGGTGCCAACTGCCTAAAAAATCATACCAAGTAGAAGGTCTGGATTGCTTGTAGCTTAGAGACTTAAATATCTTTGCTATGTATGTTTGTTTAGCAAATACTTGAATTCGGTTTGAAATAAAACGGCTACTTTCGATTCATTCAGAGCATTTACGGTAACATTTGTAATGCCAGTTACGCAAATACCTAGGTAATGTTAGAAGGTTGTTTGTTTGCTTACATAAAATGGGTCGTGCTTAATTTAGGTACCTAATGTAGGTACAGAGTAGCCACTTCCCCGAATTTCTACCGGGCGCTGGGTCAAACCCGCCAAGGTAGAAGTTGCCGTCCCATGTACTGTGTAAGAGGTTGTTAGCCGTATTCGGTCGCCATTATCCCATTATCTTAATCTTTACCAGCGCATCCTTCGCATACACTCTTCCGTCTCGGCTGCACATTTCACTTCAGGCCTCGCCGTCGCCGTTATCGCTATTCGTAACAACACCACCCTTCCTGCCTTCATTTGCCACTCATCGCGCATTAGAAGGAGGTAGGCAGGTAGGCGTTCCTGAACAACCTCGATCCACCGACCCGGCTCGTACGAGCGCAGACGGCTTCACGCTTCATACATCCGCAAGACGCGCCGTTCATCACATCGTCGTCTCCTACCAACCATGTCCTCACCGCAGTCAACGACCTCGGGCGATGCCCCCAAAAACAACCTTGAGCAGATCACCTTTCGCTTCTGCTCCGAGTGCTCAAACATGCTGTATCCCAAAGAAGACGAGGACTCTCACAAGCTCATGTTCACCTGTCGTACGTGCCAATACACCGAAGAGGCCACCTCGAGCTGCGTGTTTCGGCACGTTCTGAATAGTGCCGCCGGCGAAACTGCTGGTGTAACCCAGGATGTTGGATCAGACCCCACGGTTTGTGGCCCTGTTTCTTCTCCCTCTTCTGATGTTCATGTTGCCCCTGCTTCTGCTGCTATCGCCACTGCTACCGCTGCCGATTCCCCCATAGCCCTGTGTCTTAGGTGTGGCATCACTCTCCTCCACTGCGACCGGTGTAAGGACCCTGCATCAATCGACGAGTACAACGACTTCATACTGAGGAACCCGGATTTTGCTGCCGACCGGTGCGTTCGCTACATACAACTTGCAAACTACTGGTCCTCTATGGACGAAGAAGCTCGAGACAATTGTGTAGACCGTTTTTCATCCTGGAGCGGTTTGAAAATTCCTGGTTGGTCTGAAGAAACGATCACTCAATACCTTCCAATGGAAGTGGCACTCGACCCTGAAGCAGACCCTCCGGAAGCCCTTGGTGTGGAACCTTCGATTTACGACGTATACGATACACCGAACTGATTATTCCTACGACTCCCATTGCTTTGCACAATATGTCTCTCCCCATGCGTCGTGCGTATCTTACGTCTGTGCCCCGGGAATCTTCCCATGCCAGTGGCTCGCTCTGCTTTGCCATACCACCCTACGCAAGACATCGTCATCTATGCGAGCAGCGGGTGGGGAAACATGGCGGGCATGATAGTGTGACGGGTCGAAATCGGTGACCTGATCAACACGATGTTGACGCCTCAGCGCAGCGCAGCACCTAGCTTGAGCATGCATATTTCGTGTACTCTCGTGGTGAACTCTGTTGCTGACGTTTCGGTCTCGACTGTATAGCTCCCACGGTCGAACCAGACTTGCCCGGTATGTCGGCATGACGAAGCCGTCTTCTTCCAGTCCCAGCAACGAAGTGCCGAGACTGGTATGGTCAGTACTACCACAGCTGATACCCCGAGAAGGGCATATTGCTAATAATATGCAAAGAAACTATTCTACGTGTGCTGCGAATGTGGACACATTTTTCAGATTTAGGCGTCGTTTGGGCGTTGAAGGGTTGTATCGGAGGGGCTGCGTACGCTATTTGCAGCGACTCGTGATACCATTGATAGAAATTAGGTTATTGCATGAGAATGGAGTTGGGGTTGGTTTTCGTCGTGAATGCTACTAGTTTACTCCGCTGCTCTGTCGTTCATTTGCGTGGCGAATATGAGGGATGTAGATCCGTGTGACATTGCCAAGCTACCGCTACTACGTGCGGTTTTCGTTCTGCGGTATCTACTAATTTATTAACATTCAAGAAAGCGTTACACAAGCATATCACATGTACAACAAAGCTAGGCTAAAATAGTTTCGAGATGTATATTGAGTGTCGCGGGTACCTGAGAGGTTTGTACGTCTTGTTTTGAGATGGTAGAAGGATCTCCGAATTAGAAGAGCTATGGTTGACACGCCGACACGCCTCATCAACGCCTAAAAATGCGCTTCCTTATATTCCATATATGGTACAACGATGTGAGATCTATATATCCCCCCACTCGTTATTTAGTCTATGCCTTCGTAGTCAAGGGACCCGAGCCTCGAGCCAGCTAAAAATAGGTGGCCCAGGAGTTTTAGACTATTCGTTCTCTATAGTTCGGCCGTCGCATTGATCTCGTGTAGTCTAACGGATCCACAGGTGTTGCGCATCTTGCTTCCCAACATAACGGCGTTCTGTTATAGGCATAATAAACGTTGCCCGTTGTGTGAGACTGAGAACAGAGGGACCGTCCTACGCCCAGGTGGGCGCCATACTCAGGATCTTGCTCCACTTCCGCCTCCGCAGCTCAGCGCCGACGACGCCGTTGACGCGCGTGC
>JAPUUL010000248.1:0-22826 GCA_029590625.1 Lasiodiplodia mahajangana | reverse complement strand
GCACAGCAGCACAGCAGCAGGAAGGACGAGCTGTCGATTTGACATCCTGTGGCAAGGCGAGGCGAGTTCTACTGCTACCTGCCCGACTGGGGCGCATCATCGCTCGGCATATAGATACATTACACTTACCTACGCTACACCCCGCCACACAGCCTTGTTTCAGGATCTTTTGGTGTTTCTATTCTTGTTCACAGAGGCTGATCTACATACCACCTTGGCCACAGCCAAGTTGCTGGAAACAGGCTAATCAGAGAGCTACCCGATCGATAGCAGTGGGTAATGTTGGAGCTATGGTCATGCGGCAGATCGTAAGCCAAGCCTCGGTATCGATCTCAATCGCGCACGCACTGGAGATGGGCCTACAGTACCTAGTTGGCATATACTTACTTACATACCGATACCTTACCGTGCCGTGACGTAGCAGCCAGTATAGTTCTTGTTTCGTTTCATCTCTGCGCGAGACTCTACCTAGCAGAAACGAAATGTCCAGTCCCACACTCACCTGACCAACTGTCATCTCAGCTCGGTCGCCTTCCATAACCTAGCAGTCCGTCCCCCCTCATGCATGTCACGCCTCATCGGTACATGTTGTCGCCTAGCCTAGCTTCTTCGGATAAGGGCCAGGGCGTGTAAATCGCCATATTGGTACTTTCTAGAGCTATCTAGGTAAGTAGGTAGGCGTGTGGCTTCATGGGAATTTGTAGACTAGGTAGCATAGTAAAAACAGTGTTGGAGCTTGTAACACTAGCGAGGCCTACTTGTTGGCTACGCCGTATTTGCCCGGTATTGTGGCAGCCGATAGATAGATAGATAGATAGAGGACCAATGCCAACGTGTTCAATAAAAAGGTCAAATTGCAGGTCGCAGAGGGCCAGCTGAATGACCTCTGTCGCACACACCCGCGCGGGTGTCACTTGAAACGGACAGCCGGTCTAAAGAAGCGTTCTGATTCGGTGCTGTTGGGAGCACCGAACCCGTAGCTCTGCAGAGCTCTGCGGGGAGCCAACGCCTGGATGAACAGTCGGGCGGGCGAATTGTACAGATCGGGATATTGTGGCTGCTCCCATGGGGAAAAAGTAGCGAGCTACCTAGCTACACTGTACTGGATCTCTCTCTCTCTCTCTCTCTGCCCCCTCACCACCTCCTACGTAGGCACTTGGCTGTAGCTTCTGAGCCGGGTATGACGGCCAAAGTAGCACTCTGGGCTGCTTTTCCTACCCCCTCCTTGCTGTGATACAGAAACGCCACTCTCGCGGTTTGCCGTTAGAGACCCCCCTCGTAGGGATACTTGGTGTATCTATCTACCTTCTCGAGGCCGTTAGTAACGCGTGACACTGCAAAGGAGGGGGATTTGCACAAAATGTAGATACCTACAGCATGCTATTGCATAGCAACCTTGCCTAGGGCAAGGTTCCTCAGATGATTAGAGCTCCCGGTCTAGTGTAGGTACATATGTATGATGCTGGTCATTGCATGAAGAGTCCAGGGACAGAGCTGCTTCCCAATGTAACCACATCCGCCCTTCACGTCGCAGCACATAATCGAGAAGACCTATCAGAGATGGGCCATCAAGGTATGCTCAGATACTGTACCTCTCTACACCAGGCTTGAAGGATCTACATCCCTGCACCCACATGGCAAAGGCGTGGGATGATGGTCGGGGTAGGGAGAGACGAGGTGAGGAAAAAAAAACAAAACAAATATGGGAGAAGAGAAAGAAACTGCTTGCTTGTATGTGTAAGTTACGTATACGAGAACAGTATATTTACCGTCAGGTCGGCGAGCAAGCAAGGGGCGTTATCAAGATTAGGTACGATTAATTACGACCCTAGTCAGGGTTCGAACCATGCCTCCTTCTGAGGACTCTGTTGGAGAAGCCACCGCCATGGGGGCATTAGATACTTTTCTTCGTGATGATAAACCAAGACGGGAGCATACCAGGGGCAAATGACTACCTCGTTGAGAGAAGAAGAAGGGCCGTCTTTTGCTATCGTCCAATGCAAGCCAAATTGCACGGTTGCGTTGATGGGGGAGCATTTTCACGGGCAATGTCCCTTCAACGTTGGGATGGTTCAATCATATCCATTTTTCTAAGTATAGAAATGCGACAGGGGGTCCGCAAGAGAGGGGTGTTTTCTCTTTATTACATAGACTACAGCAGTACTGTACCTATTTCGTGCGATACACTGCAACCCTTTGAGTGGTTAGCTACTTTGTGTGAATTGCATCCAGTTACTGGGGCTTTATCTGCTACGCCGCACTCTCACATCGAGCAGTGCGTGGAGATTGAGCTTCTTCCTCTTTTTCTCCTGCGTATTAGGCACATTGTACCGTACAGTACCGTGGCAGTGTCGTATCATCTGCACGGGATACCGTGGTCGCCATAGCTACCTACACCTACTCCCCTGCTGCAGCGTTATTTATCTCCTAACGTATACCTAGCATACCTCTGGGGTTGTAGCTTTCAAGTATGTATGTCCATACCTACCTACCTACCTACTCATCTGGGGTCGACGACTAGGTGATCCGCTAAGCTACCTAGCTCGTCTAATGGAATCTAATGCATGGGCTTTCTACAGAAACCGAGTATGTTCTGATCCTCCCTTGAGGGATTGCATCATGTCGATGCGCTGCGCCTGGCGGGGGAGGCGGCTAGTATCAAGATCGACTAGAGATGCATTGAATTGCCCGAAGCCATCGTGCTTTGAGCTTGTTTGTAGAGGCAGTTATAGACGAGACGTGCGGGTATCGTCTACGAAGTACCTACCGCCCTAGCGAAGTCGCCCATGAAGGACTTAAAATCAAGTTAGGTCTTGTGCTCGCGCCAGCAATGCACCGGGACTTTAAGAGACCTGCGGATGCTAGACCTTCCCCACGCCGCCAGGGTAGGTATTGTTCCGTGGCGTAATTCGAGGGTGGGTAGTTCTGAATTAGATCACTAACCGACCGGTTGAACGACACACTTGTGCCGCAGCAATACCTCTTCGGCTTCGTTTGAGCTACAAAATAGACTGGGACTAGTACTTCTCGGATCATGGCTGGCAGGCAGGCCAGATACAGACAGGAGGCAAACAGGGCTTGATTTGGATCTCGTAATTCCAAAGCCGACGCCAGGGACTTACTAAGAATACTCACGATTGGCCACTGTCGATGATATGTCACTATATCATAGCGGAAACTGTGGGTTGAGTCAAAAAGTGCCTGAGGATCGAATCTAGATACCATGTCAACTACTCCAAAGCCCGCTTCGTTATAGAACTTGGCATACCTGGCCTAGACCTAGGACGTTTGTTAAGGTCCTAAGAGAATATCCGAGATGGGTGATGTTCGTAGGTTACCAATAGAGCTCTGGGTTACATATGCAAAGATCTAACGAGCCCTCAGTTACACAGCAACTCGATGACAAAGTCCTAGTAACACGGGGGACATGGAATTTTGCCACTGGCAGGTAACCGTAATTTCCTAGATGGGTTGTTGTACACGAACCTCGAGGTATCATTTGTGGTTGCGCGATCGTACCGACGCCACAGGACCACATGGAGTAGCTATACGCTCGAGACTTGAACGCGATGGGCTGCCCCTGCGTCGCCGCCGCCTCTGTCTTGCATAACGCATGCAAAGAGCTTGCCTATGTTTTTAAAGGCTAATTTACATATGCAGCGAAAGAATTGTGTAATTAGCAAAGTCGACCCGATACGTGATGCCTCCCTGGATAAGAATAGAACCGTACCATACCGAACTTGCCCTCAACTACCTATGGCGGAATAGGTGGAGGATTTTTCCACAGCTCCTCCCCCGTACTTGGCCGTGATGTGCTGTAAAATTAGTCACAAAGGTTAGGCATTCGGTTATGAGCAGTAGCCTGGTGTGTGAGGTTGCATCTCTCGTACTTGCTGATATAAGCGCAAGCGACGACGAAGTTTCGCCCCAAAAATATCACACACACACACACACACACACAACAAAGTTTTGCTAGTCAGGGGCAACATCGACATTCCTAGCGGCTCCAAACCCCGAGACTCCATTGAATGGTCGGACTTAATCCGCGGTCGGTCTTTTGGAAGAAGGCTGTGTTTGCAGGGGTGACTGTCGCCGTGTATGCTTGAGTCATAGCGTCGGGTGGCAGAGAGTTTTCTGCCCCCAAACTCATCTCGCCATCTATAGCCTACTTCAAATTGATAGGCACCACCGTTAGGCTATTCGCTCAGGCTTACGGATGCCTAGATGTGCCCGCAGTAGCGAATGGTGATGGGAGAGGCAATGCATCATCTGTAATATCGTCACCGCCTTCCTTTCACGAAAGGCAAGTGGTAGTGTGTAAAGCAAAAACAACACTCAACGTGTCTATAATATGTACCGACAGGGACCCTGATCCTAAAAGATTTATCGTCCCTCAAGTACGTGCTTGATTTATCGGCTTGATTGGCTACTTAGACTAATTTCTAAGAAGCTTGTGCGCATCACTACCCTAGCAGCGGCAGTGGCATCAATCAATCTGGAGCCATCATGATGTACCGTAGCCGATAAACGAGAGGCCTAGGTCTAGCTACCTAGGTGTTCCTACTCAACGACATGATGAGCGATACTACCGATTCCCGGTCAGATAGACTACCTAGATGTACTGGCCGCTAAGGCCCACGCCTGGGGGATATTTACCAGTAATTACTGTACTTAGGTCAGTCACAAGACTCATAATTAAACGAGGCTGTCCTGATAACAAGGCGTTGTGATCTGGCAGCGCCTCAGACCAGGTATCCAGATACGGTAGAGGAGATATCGTAAGTAATGTCAGCAACATTCGTATATTGAGCTCTTGTATCTTGACCTGACACCTTATATTCATTACACGAATGTGCGTACGCACGCAAGACCTTTTGTCGTGTGATGGTGTGAGGTGGGGTGAGTTTAGGTGTTTTTGTAGTGTATGTACGGGTTAAGGACAACACGGCTGCTCCCCTACCTATTGGGATGTGATCCGCACATCCCGAGCTCTAGCTACTAGGGGAAAAGACTACCGAAGGACCCGAATATCAAGGGCTAATATCTAGGACTATCTTGCTATGGAGTACGCAACGTGAATGACGACGGCATGCCTCAGCAGGTTGTGACAGGTGGCGTTTGTAGAGTTCGGCTGGCTGTTCGAGGGGAACAATTTGTAGAGTCAGATCGTATGAGCGCCCGACCTAGCGAGTCGACATTGGATATCGACGCGGTTCGGTGCAACCATGACCGGCCCGAGCAGTTACGTGTTTCCGTCTGTGGGTTCTTACGGAAGAGGCCCATCATATTGGACCTATATGTAGGTAATCTATTACGGTACTAGCGGTGACACTAGATAAGACATAGCGTGAATCTTTGTGTTGCTCGACATCGTCGGGACGATAAGCTTGTCGATATTAGGTGTGAGTGTGTTTCTGTATGTAAGCTAAGCGGGAAACAGTTTCATCGATACCTACATCTTGATTGGGTAGACTTGGTAGCTAGTTATGTAGCTTCTTTCCTGAAATAACCCGAACACGTGAACCACACGTAGGCTGGGGTAGAGGTGGCGTCTGGCATCAGCTTGAAGTTCGCTTAAGAGGGCGCGATCGACATAGAGGAGCAATAAGGTGAGATGCTGGGGTGGCCTGCCCAATTACGTTCCGTACCAGTCCGGTGCGTTACATGGTTGCTAGCTCTAACCAGAAAACGAAAGATGACGGCAGAGGCGGCCAATTTTGCCATGTGCGCAGGGAGCTTGCCAAGCCATGTCTCTCCCCCGCTCACCACACATTGCGGTGGTTAGGTGGCCAGCATGGACACGCCGTGTTTCAGAAGTGATTTATTTGCGGACATACATCATCGCGGTCGACAACCTAATCAATAATCGATGATAATGCGGTAGCGTTGTACAGCGACAGTATGGCGAAGTTGTACTGTACTGCGGCGTGGTTTAGTGTACCATCAGATGATAGAGAGATCTTATTTGGCTGGATGATCGCCAATGTTCGCGCCTGGTTTTCCTCAGCTACACTAGCTACTTACACTAGCTACAGTAGACGGCACGAATGACGATGGATGGGGGGTATCTTTTTTTGTGGACCGTGTGCTATCAATAGCATCGTGGGTCCTGAGGCGTGGAATCTGTCTTCATGCTTCATGATGGCTTGTTCGCAAAACATGACTTGTTGCCACAGAGTCCAGGGACCGTGTTCGCTTTGCGAGTGCGATCGGAATGCTTGGGGCTATTGGAGTATCTCCAGTCTTGTGTTACGGCGTTGGTCGAAAGGCAGGCCAACTGCTACGACACGGTGGCGATAGCGGCGAACAGCTGAGCGATAGGAGGGTTATGGAGGTGTCAGGGCAGCATGCAAAGTGCACATGCAACCGCAACTTTGCGGAGAGACTACCCGCCGTGTGGGCGACGGCTTGGCGATGATTTCGAAAGGACAGGGTTCTTCAACTTTGGACCATTCAGCTTTGTGAAGTGTGTCCTGTGCTACTGTACCCTGCAGTTGAAGCCTTTTCAGTGCACCGAAGCAGGGCGTGATGGTTGACTTGCTTCCGGTAAGGCGACCCTTGTCTAGATGCACCCTCGGTGAAGGATTCATTATATACTTCGCTATACTACGCGTAATAGCACGAGCTCATTGGTTATTTTGGCAATGAGCTCTCGAACAGTGTACCTACTACTGTTAGGGTTCGAGACTGCTTCTATTATCGTTCTAACGATGATTCCGGGACCAGCTGTGTAATCGCAATCGGCTCCTAGTTAGGGCTTCTAAAGGTGTGGATAGAGATCTACCTGGCACGAAGAAAGGCACGGTGAGGGGAACTTTAATCTCGGAATATCGTCGCTGTGATACTTTTTTGGACAGTGTCTATATAGCGAGAGGTGCTGCTTGCAGAGTAGTCGAGTGATTGTTCTGTATACGGAAGTAATACTTCGTAAAGCCTATCGGGACTTATAACCCTAGTCCGCGCAGGTAATGTCCACTGAGTATGCAAGCCCTGTTGGACCAAGTCTGTGTGTATATCAATTTTGGCTCCGTGAAGGCGGGAGGCGGGAGAGGGTCCTGCCAGACTTCGATAAGGCATGTCAGATCAGAATCGGCGTCTAATGAGCCATTCAACGAGCTCCCCTGTCCAGCTGGCAAAGGTGCCATCCCGTCCTCCGCCCTTGTGAAACCTGCTTAATACGTCAATGTTTTTGGAGAACAGAAAGTGTCGCTCGAGCCAATTGCACTCTGGATCCGGCTAAGGACGTTATATGTAGGACTTCATGTGTGAATGAGGCCATAATCGCTGTATCCTGAATGCGTGATATAGGTGACTCGTAAGTGGTTGTTTCACGACCTGTGCTTGCTGTGCCGTAGCCACGCGTGAAAGCAACATTATTATGGTTGCCATTGGCATGGTCCGCGGAGATTCGCGCCGACCAATAGCTCGAGTCGATAGTGTTTTGTACTCGCTTCTAGCTAAGAAACTGCCTCCTATGGCCTTCAGGCGCCCCTAATGGGGCGTAGATAACATGTATTTCTCTAACACTAAGACAGACTCGTGCCGTATAGTGTATTGAAACTAGACTGTGGCTGCATGCATCTCGGTTCTGCGTAGTACTGCAGACTCTCTGTTGGGTGAGGGTGTCGGCTGCCTGTCAGATTTCGAACATCCGCTCGGTATTCTGCTTCTCGCTGGTACATTTTTGGCACGCGTATTGTATTTGCTTCGAGTGGCTCTAAGATGATGCGTCCCACTAAGAAAGCGTCTCATCTAGCAGATTGTTTCGAGTGAAGCTGTTGGCTGTATAAACACTAAGGCGTGCAAACTGACCAAAGCAGAACCTAATCGAGTTGGTGCGTACAGGGGCGATACGGGAATAGCTGATTTTGACTTATTACCGAGTGCCGTTCTTAGTGAGAGAGCCATGACAGTATCTCGCATAAGAAGTCATAAAACGTAAGATAGGTGCATAATAGACGCCATGATAAACATTGAGAGCTTTTCTTTGGAACTCAGTTTATAGAATTTGCGAGGGACGTAACTTTCCGTTCGTGATTTCCTGGTACCTATTAGGTCAGCACTAAATCGTGTATCGTGTATATCATTGTGTTATTTGATGGATCTTGCTGCAAAAAGTAAGACAAGATGGGACAGGCGAAGAACGATGACCTAAGTTATTAGTTTGCCGGTAATGTCCGTTAGACGCATCATGATTTCCAATTACAGTAGTTTGGCACTAGATGCTGTGGTGTAGCTTGTAGGTATGTACCGGTTGACTTGAACGTGAGAAGCATACAGGTGTAGTGTAGGTTTAAGCTGTGTTAACTACCTGAACGAGTAAGATCGTGATTCTGAACACAAAAAAGGAAATGAAGAGAAACGTAGGTGCAGACGAAAGCCATCCAGAAACGGTTAACGTGTAGGTATTTGATAATTCCATTTCAGGTTGACTCGGTTGACTAGGTACCGAGGTAGGTGATCTGCTGCCCGTGTAGATATGTAGGTCAGCGTTGCTATTCCATACCAAGGTCAAGGTAACTTGTATAACATACTACCGTTCTCTGCACATGTAGATATAGGTTGGCTACACCAACATGATGGTTCGTGCTTCAGTTCTAGGGGCACCGGTGGTGGATGGTGACTAGGCGAGCATAGACACTTCCTCCACTATCTGTGAGGCTCTAACGGTGAACTCATGCGGATCGAGCGATAGGTATGATGGGTGGCCCCGAGTAACGAGTGATGAGTAAGTACGGAATGAATATGCGTACACCTACAGCACAACATACCTATACCTGCCTAAGGTTAGCACACGGCATACAGCATACACAAAACGGCACGCACGCATACTCAGGTACCGGGACTATAAGGGAATGTTGTGTCAATGCAACCTTTCAGGTGCGGTACGTCACTCAACACCCCGCACTTCGCCCTCACCTTCAAGCCAGGTAGGTAGGTATGCCACGCTCGCCACGGTATTACCGTCAGCGATAGCTTAAACCGCTGCAGAGATGGCAGACGCTGTGTTTCATGCCATGGGTCCCCATAATTGGATATGCAGGAGTCCCCAGTCGTGGCCATTCATAGGTTGACCCTGCATGCTATCTGCGACCGGCTGCTGCGAGTTCGACGACGGTCACTGGCCCGTTGCCATATGTCTGCAGGGGAAAGGGCTTCAGTCCACAAGCACGTGTGCGCTACAGGGTCCCAGTTGCATTGGGGCGTTAGTAGTGTAGGTAGACCAAGGAATCGCCGACCGCCATACCTACCTAGTCATACCTGCCCACCTACCTACTTACCTCACATACTTAGTAGATAGGTAACTACCTGAAGTAAGTACGCATATGTAGAGGTAGGAATAGGTATGGTATGCAGAGATAGTCTAGCGCCAGAGTTCGGGACCGTGAGGGGTGGCGGCGGTGCGGTGATCACTGGTGATGAACCAAGCATATACCCCTGAGTGCTGTAGATTTCTCGAATAGACTTGAAACGCGGCGCTTCTGAAAACCTTCTAGAAAGCTGCAGCCCGCATCTCTCTTTTACATACTTCGATAGTTAATCGACTTCTTAGGCGGCAGATCTTCCCGGCCTGCTACCGGAACAACTAAGGTGGCTACACCCTTGGTCTGGACGGTGAGGGGATCCGTACTCGGATGTGAGTACAGTATGGTTGAGTAGGCATGCTGCCCGTCGTCTTGCAGTGTCAAACCGCTTCGCTGAAAAGTCAAATCGACGGCATTTTGATAACAAGCAGGTACATAGATAAGCACACGTTAGAGATCGAATGCAATGGCATGCATCGCCCTTGGCGTCCTCTAGGTATGATACCGGACGAAAAATGTCAAGATCAGATCCTTGCTAGTTAGTTCTTCTGCTATTTAGGGGTTCGGAAGCATCAAAGGGTACCTTGGGATATTCATTGCCTAGTAGGCTTTACTTAACTATTCGACTATGACTGACGTCGCTCGGGGTCCTTAGGTTAGAGAAGATGCATAAGGGCCACTCTGATGGAGTTTTACATACATACGTACTTTGATGGAGATAAAAACTGTAGTTATTGTTACTACTATTATTAGACAGAGCTGGTATTGGGAACCACTGTACAGTGCAGTACCTAGTCACATTAACATTACCCTACCACTTGGTACAGACCTAGGTAGCGAAACACGCCTTCCGCATCAAGACTAAACATTGCCATTTATCCCCTCTTAATTAAGCATAGGCATAAAACAAAGGTACTGTATGCATTTCCTGCCTGATAGGCTTTAGCGGGGTGGAGATGACCTCTGAAGTTGTGGAGAGAGCCTGCAAATCCACTTACTGCGCCGACCTGGGTCTATGTAAGTTAGTTAGACTGGATACTGGACCCAAGGAAACAAGCACCCTTCGGTCCCGTGAGAATTAGTAACGGGTCCAACGGTCTAAGTACATAGGTAGCGAGCCAGCGTGTCCAAACGCTCGCACAACGCCTAGATCAAGAGCAGGTAACTTTAGGTAACTTGAATTGCTGAGAAATACGGCGGAATCGTACGCGGCCGGATTACCTGAGGTCATCACTTTGGAAGTGCCGAAGAGCACAACTTATTCGTGTAATACAGCCATGCAGGACTAGCTAGATACATGTGCAGCTACCTAACTTTAGTTGCGCGTTGGTAACGAGCTGACGGAATGCTGGAGTGCCTACATCTGTGTGCGACGCTGGATATGTATGTCTTCTTCTGTCCCTGGTTATTAATTCCTGTGCCGCTCGACGTACATACATTAGGCAGTTTATCGAGCCATATCGTCCCTGAGATATACACAGCGCTGCGCAGGTACCTACGTTTGTATCCATCAGGCCCATGATATTTGACGACACTCATCTGCCAAAAATGGACTTTTAGTGTACCGTGTATCTTGCGAGATGATGTTGTACCCGAAAATAGAAGCCGAATCTCAGTTGGCTCTGACAAGTGGACCTGGGGTTAGATCTTGTACTAGGTAGGTAAGGATGTGTGGTCTGAAGTGCAAGTGGGTACAATTATCCAATCCACCTAGGGTAGCGTGTAGACCACTGCTATTGTGCGGGTTCTTGGTGGGTCTCAGTAGAAGCCCAGTAGGTCGCCAGCTTGGCAGTGGCCTTCAGACGAAACAGCGCCCACTGGGTGTCTTATTTCGGGGATAGTACATACTTAGAGAGGGCACTATCAACGTCAGATGTAGTGGGGTTGCATCGTGCTAGGCGTTCTCGCGTTTTCGCGCTCTCGGGAACGTGGCTTGGAACAGGCGGGTGAGGCTGTCTACCTACCCAGCTACCTGTTCTGCGGCAATCATTGTCTCACAACAAAGAGCTGCAGAGGATGGATTGTTGATGGATTGTTGAAAACAACTCCATGAAGGAGCTACACATGGCCTTTTCGCAACATGGAGGTTTGGCGCAATAGTTTGCTTCTAATTCGAGTATGCATAGTTCCCTTTCATAGACGTGCCGTAACATGAAACCCCGAATGATTAGTAAGGCGGATGAAGGGTAACTGTTAGTGCATATTACCTAGGCTATATGATACTTTTTTTTTGTCGAAGAGAAGCAGGAGTCCCGACAGCGCACATGTGGCTATACCCTTCTCCCTTTGCGTGCTAAGACCGGCTAAAGTTGAACCAACAGTTCAATTTAGTATGCTTTAAATTCTCACGATAGCAGAGTCTCCAACACGTTAGGGTGGGCGGATATGCAATTTAAAGGGACGAGAGTGAGGATGAGGGGGCGACTAATTAGACGCCGGCGCTTGGTCAGAGATTGAAGCGCCGTTTATGTTGACTATGTTTATTGTTGGCTGAGTAAAGCGATTTGGCCAGTCTTTGGGCCTCCATTACGGTTTTTATTAGCTGATTAGCAGGGCGTAGCAACTCCGGCAGAATCCCAACACGGTTCGTGGGCCACAACGCATCTATGTATGTCTTCTGCTCTTGTGTCGCTGTTGGCTTGGGCATTTAATCACTAAGCTGGTAGTTGCTATTAATCATTAGTTCTAGCAGTCCGTGAGCTTAATAATTGGCTCAAGTCCGTAGACTCTCGGCGTTTAAAATATCATTCTCACGGGTTCGGTATACAATCATAAACTGTATAAGCCTGTATCTTCCGAGGTTGGCTAATTATGGGTTGATGTATAATATCGGGCGAGAACTATTGCCTTTCCTACCTGTTACTGACTGCCTCATGAATAAGATCTTGGTAGATTCTAACGTATGTAGAGAACTCCCCGCAGCTCCCATCGGAAATGTTAGGCGTAGGGGTCTTGCTCGACAGTGACAGACAACTGGTGCGCTCCACCTATACTTTCAGTGAGTCGTCTGCTTACGGTTAGTTCGATTGCACAAAATAAACCCTTAGCCTAGTACATAGCACAGCGAGCCATCGCATGCCCCCCACCGACCCCCTTTTCGGTTGACTCTTCAAGTCAACCACATGTTGCATAATTCTCTCTCACCACACACCACACACCACACCACGCGCCCTACCTATGTATATCATTCCATTTAGCACACCCCTAGGGTGCCAGTGCTACCTACCTAAGTACCTAGGTATGTAATGCAGCATGCAGTGCAGTGAGCGACTGCGAGTCCTTGCCTGCCGCTTGGTGTGAAGTCCCTTGTCCCTGGGTTTACAATAGCTACTTACCTACCTCCTACCCACTCAGCCTGATCTGGTCAACAACTGAGTCTTAGCAAGGTCCCCAGAGGTCCCCAGTCTACAGGTACAGAATACGGCGAGATATTTTTACTGTGCGGCTTGTTTCTTCCTCCTGGCTACATAGTAGACGATATAGGTATTCTTGATTTGTACGTACCTGCCACATAGCAGGTACCGTATTTGAGATGCCCTTGATAGTATGGTGGCCATGCTGGCTCCCCAGCTCCCAGGTTCCGCGGCAGAAGCTCTCTCACGTCCACCACGACGGTTAAGCATCTTGCTTGGGACGTCGTGAAATACATAGTAAAGATGCTATGTACCACCACTTAGTGGGGAGAGTGTACGGTAGATATTGTATCCAGCTACGGAATACACGTGTACTAAGATAGGTATGGAGAGGGAGTGTGAACACCCACACACACCCTTTGTGCTTACCCCTACTGTCCCTAGCTCGTCTGTACATATCCACACCTGTTAGGTCGACAATCCTCGACTAGGGTAGGGAGAGTACTGTGTATGTACTCGAGGACGCTTGTTTCCAAAGGCGAAGGCACAGCAAGCGGCGTTCACTCGCCCCCCCNTGTCGTCAGTTACCACGGGTTGATACTCGCTCCACCCAGGTACCGTCACATACTCATACATACATCGAGTATAAGTCTACAGCTTTCCCAGTCCCTGGCAGGATTACGGCCTGCTTAACTTGAGGCTGAGAGATATCTCTAGTGTAGACAAATACCTAGTCTGCTGCCAAACATAGTCTTAGACGTACCGCACTTCTCGATCTTCCGACTTCAAATATATTCATCGGCCGACGCATTGGTTTTAGTAACGGCCTGCTTACCCTCCTCTTCCATATCCCGACTTACCTGGTCGACTCGTCTTCTATAAGCACGGATACCCACTGGCACGGTCAACCCAGAGCAACCGTACGTTTGCCTCGATTTTTCTTCTCGATTCTCTTTCGTCGATATGGATTCCTTTCGGTCTAAACACGTTGAGCGCTCTAACTCACTTCCACCCAGGTCAGAGAGTAGTCGTGCGGACTTAGTGGTAGAAAAGCCACTCATACGTCCTGTCGATTCACCAAGCTGGTCTCACATTTATTACGACCAGGAGATATCATCACACAAGATCGGCCTTCAATCTCAGACGGCCCATTATTCCCAGGACGTGACAAGCCATCCTGCCGATTTACGCTTGAACCCGTCTCTCTTAGAACATAGCCGTGGCGATCTTGATATTAGATTAAGTGGCGACCGAGCGCAACCACAAGCCACACTATTAGTCCGACAAGAGGCAGAGGTTCACGAGCTTCCTAGATCCACGCTGCCCCCGATAGGAAAATCGACAATGAGGTTAGTTTTTCTGAGTGAAAGCGTAGTTCCCCAAGCTAATTATTCGATAAATAGTGCCGTCGCGGTTCCGTATGATCCAAGGATGGAGATGGGTGTTCCACGCTCGACGTATGGGTGGCATAGTACGTGATTCTTAACCTCTGGCCAAGAGCTTTAACTCATAAGACATTTACACAGGTATTCATGGACTCGAATCGAGCCCCGAACTATTGTCTCATGATATATCCAGTGTTGGTCATGGATCGGATATTAGCAGTCTGACTCCTCCAAGTGGCTCAAGGTCTTTGACATCGAGCCCTCCTCGACCTATCTTAACACCAGAACAACGAGAGTTGAAGCGACAACGCGATCAAGCGAGAAGAGATTCGAAGACCTCCGCCAGAGTTCGCCGTGGCATGAGTAACAACTCATATTCTGCTGCAGGGCAATCTCCCCCGGTGGCAATGCACGACTTCTCCTCTGCCTCGCCTATGCCGATATACACCACAGCACCATCTCAGATATCACTTCTGGCTGAACCAGTGACAACCGTCGGACCATCTTATATGCCCTCTTACTCAACGTCTCCTCTACCCGATCATGGGAATTCACAAATGTTCTCTCCTCATTATTCACCCTTGTAAGTTATTTTCGCATGTAGTGAGAAACTACGCTAACAGATCGAATAGACCTTCCAACGACTATATGACGATGAATTACCCAGCAGGGTACCCTCCGCCACCGTCAACACAAAGTCTTTCTTCTCAATACAGGTACGTAACGAATTTCACTAGTTAACAAGGCCTTTTCTAACGTAACAATGTAGCAGCAGAGCTTCGTCGATGTCCGAACCAGGAATTATGTACTCTGTCCAACCACCGGTCCTACCTTCTGGTAACCCACCGCCAACGGATGCCGGCCACGTTCGAGTTGTACAGAGCAGGCCTAAACCTCAGTGCTGGGAACATGGATGTAATGGAAGACAATTTTCCACTTTCAGCAACCTTCTGCGACACCAACGAGAGAAATCTGGACAAGCGGCTAAGGCTAGCTGCCCGAACTGTGGTGCCGAGTTCACTAGGACAACAGTACGTTTAAGACTTGATGCTATTGGAACCATGGAAAACTAATGTGATTGGTAGGCACGCAATGGTCATTTATTGCACGACAAATGTAAACAAAGACGCAACTCATGAACCTCTATAACCATGTACAAATATTCGGCTTACTTTCGATTCTTTGAAATTATATTTCCATTACGGCAACGGTTTTATGAGGCAACGCTTCCATTAACGAAGCGATTCTTGGCGCAACGGACGGTTTGACTTGGGACGACACTGGCCGTGTTAGCTGGCAGGTGGGCTGAACTGACGTGGCATGTTCATTTGAACCAGGGCGAATGGTTTATATACGGATGACATATTTTGTGGAGGAGGGAGATGTGGTTTGCAACTATTGATATTTATATACCCCGACCTTTCGCTTCTCGAGTCACCACCATCTCGACTGTTTATAGTTGTATATAAAGGGGAGTTAAAAAATGGCGATTTTCTGTTACTACATCCATTACGCTCCGGCCTGATTTTCTGTGACGTCTTTGTTTGTGGACTAATATCAGTAAGGAAGTGCCTGAAGTACTTTGTTCGATATGAAGAACATGTCAGTTTTGCTAGTCGATGCCGTCTCGCCGGGAGTTAGGTAACTATCTCTCCGGTCCAGGTCTGTGGACGAATCGAATAACACACTTGAGCTAGGTAGTGGATCCCCTGTTAGTTACCACGATACCTATTCGGCGGGTGCCAAGACGCCCCAAGTACATATCCTTGGTGGGGGGGTGCATCGGGCTTTTCTACACAGGTCCACTGACACAGGGATAATGCGAACTAGCCAACCACAAGCACCATAGTCTCTACTAGACCTGCTCTGTATGTTCTTCCCATTAGATTCACAAGATGGCTCAAGTCACATGACGAGATAGCTAGGCATATCAAGACATTCTGTTAGGGGGCTAACCTGGGTCTCTATTAGCTAGGTCTTACATTGCCCGACTACTCTAAAGGATAGCCAGCACCTGAGGGAAGAAGGCCACGCCGACTTCGATCGGTCTGGCGTAGGCTTGCCAACTTCTTATTGTACGGTGTTATTGGTACGGGCAATGCATTTAGATGTTAGGTACTGTATAATCTGGAGAATCCAAAGCCTGGGAGGTTGTTTGCGCTGGTTGCAGGGGGTTGGCTGGGTGTTGGCCTTGTAGAAATGGATGTCTGTTTGAGACTCACAGTAGATGGACACAGTGCAAACGATGTCATCCGGAAATAGAACATGGGCTTACCTAATCAGGCAAGGACCAAAGTACGTAGCGTAAGCTAAAATGGCCATGCGTCTCGTTTAACTGGCTACCTACAGTATCATCTCGCATGTTTCTCGCATCATTGTCGTTGATTGCAATGTCACGCACCTCCCTGTTGCTGTCCTCAGTCTGTTCAAGAACGCCCACAAGCGGGAGAGGCTCTGATATCCCTTTCATCGAGGTTGAACATTAATTGAGAGCAAGAAAGACGTTAAGATTGTATCTGTAGCTGTTTTACGTAGGCTATTNAGAAGTGGAGGTACTACTACCCGAGGTAAGGATACTCGTAGCTCCGCGAGCTTCACTACCTAAGCTCCCAGTTACCGTTAATCTGGAAGCCTGCCTCCAAGCTACCTAGGTACCTCCACTATGTACCTGCGTAGATACCTACATGTGTACCTACACATCCTACCTGGACCGTCGAGTCCTCGCCTGTCCCCGGTACTCAGACAGTACCTGGATAAGAACATGGAATGAACCAGCGTACCAGCATCATGGACCCGGAATTGGAGCTTGGACAAATTTCAGGCCCATGATCCTGGGACCTCATCACCATTTTTAACAAATCTCTGGGTAATAGATCAAATAGTACAATGAACTCAACTACCTAACATGATTTATCTTCCTAATTTGATTATACTGTGCGGTATGCCTATGTAAGTGAAGAAACTTATCTTCAACTACCTAGAGTACCTAAGGTATGTATATTGATGCTACCAAACTGCAGCCAACCAGGCTACTCCTTGCCTTATCGGTTGACTAGGTGCCTAAGGCTAGGTAGGACCATGAGTTATTGTCCCGATAAGCCTTAAACTATCTACCTGCTGGGTATTGAGCGGCAGGATGTAGTCCAACAGCTCCTTCGGCATATATTATAGCCCAGGAACCGGAACAGGATTGGGTCGTCGAATATAAGTAGGAAGTTATTTGGTTACAACCGTCAGCAATTTAAGACATTATGCGCAAAAATGGCATGAGGCATCTATGGATATTATAATCGCGACAGTATGATACCTAGCTTAGACCGGATAACGATAGCCTGTCTAGGTATGCTAACATCACAAGAGTACCTAACTACTACCTAGTATGAGCAGCGATTGCGTTATCTGCGAACAGGGATCCTCACAGCCTATCAAGACATCCTCGCTGCACCCCAGTTACCCGTACTACCAATTACATACACTGCGAACGACACTTTATCTCTTACACTGTAGGACGTTCGTTCTAACTTTGGGTTGCAGATGTGTATCTACGCTAGGTACCAAGACTGCGGAAACGTTTAACTTGTCTCCCCAAATGTTACCCTGCCTAAAGTAGTGCATTTGCACATTCCGTATTATGACAAATCAGCCACGATCTTGTCTTCGAACCAATCAGTACCAACACACAGATGCCCACGATACATAGTACTAATTACTAATGCAGATGGGGAGTGAGAGAATACGCTACTTACACGTAGTTTCAATACAATACGTCTAACTATTTAACCTACCCATCCGTAGGGTGAATACCTTAGTCGTGTATAGTACCTACGGTATTGTATGCCGACTCATGCGTGCCTATCACGCTAGGTGCCGAAGAAGCGTATTCACGGGACGATGCCCGCTCGTTCTTGATCCAGTCACGTCAGACGGTCCCAGCTCTCTAGCCAGGTTACGTTGCGGTAAACTTGCATTGCGGAGGAGCATTACAGGGTCTTCCCGTCTAAGACCCTACCTAGTGTGCACTAGGCACACTACCTAGATACCTAACCTGCTAGACAGTACGGGCACTATCAAGACTAGCTGGGTATTTTAGCTGGGTGGTTTTCTGACTACTACCTAAAGTACCTCACTTAACTAACTGTACATAGGTAGCTTACATTTGTCACCTTGCACCTTGGCAAGAATCGTAGCTCAAGACCTGATGCTTAGACTTAAAGAGACTTGAAAGTTCGTGGACACATGCAACAAACAGCATACTGTGTTGCGGTAGAGAGGTCGCTCTCCGTGGCTCCCCCATACAGTTGCCAGATTAGGCGGCGGGGGGCCTGCTGCCTGGTCTGTTTGAAATTACATGCACCGGCGACGCCGCTACACAGTATGGACTCGATGAGAATAATTACGGTACCTATACTACTGTCCCTAACGCATTCTACTGTAATGTACATACTTAGGTTAGGTATTATGTATTATGTAGGTATGCTGTATGTAGGGCGATGCACTAACTGCTGTAGTGGACCTATTGTACGCTGTGTACTTCTGGTTGATGGCCGCCTCTAAGTATTACGTACACCGCTCCCAAAGCAACCAAAACTGTCGGTTTTTGCGTGTGTGTGCACCACGAAGAGTCGGGCTCCATCACTCGACCACTCGACCCTCACAATAGGACCCGTACCTTTGGCCTGGACATCTCCGCTCGAGGGCAGCATCTTTGCCCAGCATGACGCGCATCGCCATCGTCATCGCTGCCAATGGGTGGACAGCACCGCGCAGCATTGTCAAGTGGCTGCTACTCATGGTTTCACCACTCCCATCTCCTTTGTGCTTTGTAATAGGCATGCCGTGTACGTGTCATACCTAATCTAGGGACCCTACCCTTTGGTACGCAACAAGTATGTGACACCGAGAGGCGGCAGATTTGCTCGTGCTACTAGCTGTCACCTCGTCAGCTGCTGTACTCAGTACGCCTAGACTACCTACTATAGATGGGTAGATAGATGGTGTATGCGTAGGTATGTACAACAAGCGGAATTTGAAATGCCGGTGCTGATCGGCCGCCTTCGCCTTTTCTCCGTATGTATGTATGGGTGTGCCTCGACGGGTCGACACA
Source organism: Lasiodiplodia mahajangana (assembly GCA_029590625.1). Taxonomy (NCBI): domain Eukaryota; kingdom Fungi; phylum Ascomycota; class Dothideomycetes; order Botryosphaeriales; family Botryosphaeriaceae; genus Lasiodiplodia; species Lasiodiplodia mahajangana. The sequence goes on along the minus strand of JAPUUL010000248.1, from coordinate 3,679 downwards.
ACATAAACCCCCNGGAACAACATGATATGATCTCGACTTATCCGTGGTGCTGCAAAGTCGGCCGGCAGACAGGCACTTGATACTTACTGATACCTTCGCAGGGCGTGCCGAGGGACAGCGAAGATCCCTCTGTGGCAGCCTTCGAGGCCTCTTTCAAATCAACGTCGCATCACTCACGTACCTCAATTATGGCAATTACACATCTTGTGTTTTAGCCTTGGTTAGAGACTGCTAGAGTTGCTGAATCGGTCCCGAGCACATGCGTGCGCAATCTACAGAGATCTAACCCTGGAAGACCAGGAGCAGACGCTAAGACTCTCTTCAGGATATAACGTCTCCACCTGCGAAGTTTTCGGCTACCTTAGGTAGCTCACTTGCTCATACAGGTCACCTATGGAGGTGTCCGATCCAGGTATGTCTATGGACCCTTCTCACCAGAGCGCGACTCCCCATCACGGACAGAATGCTACGGAGCCTGGCATACCTAGGCACTTACTTCCTTGGCTTATCTTGGATGATGTCTTGAGCCTGAGCCTGGGGCAATGGCGGATGTCGATCTCACAATTGTTGCAACTGCGTGGTACTTTTCGGTCTCGCCCTCGGCGACCTTTGCTGCTGTGCCGCAGGCGGGCGTAAGCCCCTCTCTCGCCGAGTGTGCTCATTTGAGCACAGGTGCTTTAGAACGCCTCTCGACGACATGAAGAAAAAGACCCTGTCATCCCGCCTGTCCGCCGGTCCGCCAGTTTGAAAGTACATACCTACATACATACGTACGCAATATGTGCGTCGTCCGTTGTTTCTATCTTCACTACCCGGCCCTTGTTGATCTGCCATGGCCAGTGCGGAAAGGCCTTACCCGGCTCCTTCGGAAACGAATACCTTTCATCAATAGAAACAAGTTCGTTTTCTCTGCCGAAGCTAAGTTCTGAGAACTTACTACTCGATATACTTCGAGTTAAATGTGTGACCGAGAAGGCTCTGTCTTTGCGGTGCAGTCCACTTTGAGACCCAACATAGTCCCGGGACTGGCAAATCGGCTCCTTTGCTGCCACATTAAGTGCTTATTCTCGCCACGCGTTGCTGAAACGCTGCGGTATCATTATGTTTGTCTAGTTCTAGAATAAGGGTCGCGATAGCGAGATCTTGGGCGAATAGGAGGCCCTGTCACCTCCTTTGCTGCACAAGATCAATGTAGCTCGGCTTAAAAGTCATCGATACTAATCTCATTCTCAAACTCAATGCAACCAAATACCCGCCGTTTGTCGCCAAACTGCGCTTACTACTGTGAAAGCGCAGTTGGAGAAGGGGAACCGAATAAAAAACCATGCAGGGAGCTGCAGATCAATAGGTCGCACCACCAATGTTGTGATATTGCTCTTATGCGCCCGGGGTTCACGTATAGCAGCTTTCCCTTGCCGTTATTTGGCCTATGGAAATACTGGACCAAAGTAGAACGGGCCACTACCTAGCAGGCAGGCTGAACATTATGATGCTCATCCTACGCTCACTGCTTGTTTTATCCATACGAGTGCAACGTCGGGCACGGCATGTGAAGCAGGTAGGTATAGCAGTTGTTATACCTAGCTCTTATGCTTAATGTGCAGTAATAGGGGCTCCGTCGAGCGATCAATGTTACTCTGCGGGTGATCGTGAACGCCTGGCTCTGCACGCGGCGCGGCAGGTGAGCTCAGCTTGATCAGGTTGGGTCAGCCTTATAGGTAAGTCTCATGTTTCTGCTGCAATGGACTGCACGCGAGGTATAACTTTGGCAATATTGTAGCCGTGGCGTTACGCCACCGGAGCTATCAAGCAGCCACTAGCTCTCTCTTCCGACTTTGAATCTCACGAGAAAAATTTTTTCCATCTTGTCCAGCATGATGCGGTTGATTGATGGTGGTATCACGTTGCCCCTTATCGCCGAAAATAGGTTTGGGGGCGTGTTCCAGAAACATGAAGAATGATGACTTGGAGCATATTAACGGTGAGATGGATATAGTGCCCTATGGATTGGAGTATCATTACGATCCCCAAAAGCTAACGCACGTAGACGTAAGTGTTAATACCTCATGGTTCGGATGGGATGACACTGATCAGGGTTGTTGCTAGCTCTGCATCTTGTTTCTATATAGAGTAGAGGTGGCACACCAAACCGGATGATCTGCCACATGTCATCGCCGTGATGCCACGCGACTCCGGTTCCCACTAGCGACGATCTCGCTTGGCCTGCGACCAAAGAGACCACCCCTTGGGACCACGTTGTAGTTGTGCAGTGGAATCCAAAATAGGAAGTTGGTACGCCCAGGGCGCTCTCTTCTCGTTTGAGATCCAGACCTCCCCGCGTGATAATACAATTACTTCCGAGACCTTAGGTAGGTATATACGTTACGATGAACGTATAACTTGATATCTTATAGACATGGAGTGCGCATGCTGAAGTAGGAAGCATCGGTCGAGATCTTTTATTGAGGGGTGTAAAGATGCGGGATAGACCGACTAGGCAATAAGTAGGCCCTTGTTAACAAAGTGTAATTATCATGGTCACTGTTACTGTTACCTAATCGCGTCACAATTTAATTACATGACCTACACTAAGTAGGTACCGTATCTTGGTACGCGAATCAGCCAGGTAAGTGCGGGGAGGTCTTTCTAGGATGATCTCGAAAAGGTCCTACTTATAGAAGCATACTAATAAGGCAAGGGTTAGGTTATTCTACCTACTTACGCATATAGGTACCAGCTTGAAGAGTGCCTGGCCTGGGTCTAGGGTAATAGGCGTGCACTACACATGCGACGAGACTAATGACTGCAGGTTTCGTTTATGTAAGTGTGCCCTGGGTTCATTAGCCAAGCTAATGTGATAGATTTAAAGCCACGTTCGGCGTGAACATAATCAATTATATTATAGGCCCCGGATACCAGATACCCCTACACGTATGTACTGGAGAAGTTGGTGGCACACAGAAAGCCATTTTAGGTATCCAATCAAAGGATGCATACTGCAGTACAACACACCCCGACTTTAGCGGCAAAATCGTGGTTTACAGCTGAGATTAATAATAAGCGCCTCAGACGCGAAGCCCAATTTTCAGCTGCTACAGAGACCCATCGAGACCCCACAGCGCCTATACCGATCCCGGTGCGCCGGATTAGACGAGCGCCAATAGACGCGCATTAGCGCCATCACCGCCTACCTAAAAGGTGTCACGACCCCTCCATTCTGCCTTCTATTAGGCAAACACTAGGCTATTCTGCCGCATCACGTCCAATCGCGCTTCATGTCCACACACACACGCACACGCACATACATAGTACACACAACACAGCACTCACTCACCCGCATGTCCACGCCGCTGGGCTGGGCTCACCCACTATAAAAAAGTCTTGTAATAAGCCGTGTGATTTGCTGGTCAAGTCGTTGAATCCAGAAGACGGGTGGATCACCGCCACCTCATGCATGACAAAGCACGGGAGAGAAAATGGTTGACGCCTCCTCTCTCTCTCCCTTTCTCCCCGCCACTAGCCTCCCCATATACACATAGACGACATAGACGGCATAGACAACAAGGCGCGAATCCCCCTTTTCTTGCAGCCGACTAGTCCCAAGACGCACGGCACTTCAGGCATAGTGGAGGGGCGGCGGTAGCAGTAGCAGCAGCAGTAGTTCAGGGGAAATGGCGGC
>JAPUUL010000247.1:0-22865 GCA_029590625.1 Lasiodiplodia mahajangana | reverse complement strand
GAAGCCGCAGTTGAGGGCTAAAACTCTGAAGGCGACATCTTCGGGTGCACCCGTATGGGGCGTGCCCGCTGCGGAACAGGCCGCCTAGACTGATAACGAGAAAGAATGAGGGTGGCATGAGGTCGCGAGACGATACGCACCCCTAAGCAGGGATTAAGACTTTCATTCATTAAACTTGCGCATACGCAAATTTCGTTTGTTATGGCCGGCATAGAGACAGACAGATGGCGGGGATAGGCATATATGCGACGATAGTGCATCGTTGCAGGCGTTGTTTTGGGTAGAAATTTTGGCATCTTGCATTTTATAGACTTTGGATCGATCCAGCTAGACTTTTTATGGCTCGAGGCGATGGATTTTACATTTTAATACTTCAAAATATTCAGACAGACGATTCTTTTATGTTTCCAGCGTTCAGAGTTAGAGTTTTCGCGTTGACCTACTTTTCACGTTGAGTTTTAGTCTGAGCGATACTTGGGTATAGGAGACACAGAGATAAATAGATATTGCTCTGTTCTGCTTTGTGGCACTGATGGTCGAGCAGGTTCTATTGGCGTTGCTATATAATCTTAGTTAAGCAGAAAAGAGAAAGGAGCAATAAGTGGCCAGCCACATTGTCGCAGAATGAAGACATCATCATAGCATGATAACATGTCTATTTCTTAATAACCTCATGTGCCCTAAATGCAATACGATATTTACATGGCTATATCTATATGCTGGACGCACGTATATACAGAAGCGGTTTTTTCCTCATCAGCAATGCTTATAGACACTAATACCATCCAGTTAGCCAAAAAAGCCCACTAGTGCTAATGTTAGGAAGTACTTGCCTGTGAGTAGTAATCATTCGAGTATTGGCATGTGTACGGCGCCGCGCATTGGAAACTACCGGTATAAGAGAGTCCGCCGCACTTTTATTAGACACGGTGGAGTCAGTAATTGCCAAATATCGAAGGGGTTCAGCATCATGTCTTGGGAATATGCAGGAGCAATGAGGGCCCAAAACCTGCCTAAGAGGGGGAGGGGGAATAAATGACTTCTAGCCTGACTAACCTGTGAATACTGCGGCAGGGCCTTGGCCGGCGCCAATGCGAGGATACGCTCGGAAGCGCGTTCCGAGGCGATCACGATGTAAGCGGAGGGGTTGGCCGTGACGTGCCCGGGGAAGATGCTCGCGTCGACCACGAAGAGGTTGTCCGTGCCGTAGACTTGGGTGTTGACGTCCACTACGGCCGTTCCGCTATTACGGCCGTCGTCGGTTCCGAGTTTGCTGGTTCCTGCAATTTGTAAGTAACGTGATTGTGCTATCTATCAGATGACATGGCGGTATGAATACGGCTTACCGATCCAGTGATTAGATCGCCGGTTAGAGTAGGATACGACCATCTATGATCAATCAGCGTATTAATACGATGAGGAGGGGGGAAAGGGGGCAAGACCGACATTGTTGACAAAGTCCTCGGCGGTGGTACCGGGGGCCGGTAGTGCCCATGTGAGGTTCGCGACGTTCTTGAGGGAGCTCTGGAGGTTCTTGATACCTTGGATAACGGCCAGGACATCGTTCTTGTCCTGTAGGTACGGTAGAGTGGACACGACGGTAGTGAGGGCTTGCGTGATGGTCATGCGGCCTCTCGACGTGGAGCCTCGTCCGAGATACTGGCTCATAGTCATGGCATCTTCGACGGTTAGCGATGAAATTTAAGCAATGCCTAGATTTGGCTTACTCCCATTCGCGGTGCCACCGCTTCCCTCTACTCTTGCTGTCCACTCGAGTTGTCGAGTTATACCATCTGCACCCTTGATTTGGTCGAAAAACCTGGGATAGTTAGAAGGGTAGTTGAGCACGTTCTTGATCTGAACTTACATCGGTCCAATATTCGGCGCGGCTTGAGCAAGTATGCCAGATCTCTGGTCTTAGGCGGAGTTAGCTTTTCCAATTAAATTTGGCTGCCATTCCGTTTTATACTTACTCAAGTATAGGTTAACATCAGTAGTGTTAGGGGCATCGTAAGCTGCGTAGAAGTCGTAGAAAACGACACTAGGATGAGTAATGACAGTATCAGTCTAAAACAGATTAGCGATGGCTTGTACAGAAAGATAGGTGTGTTAACTGACATTGACATGATCGTTCAGATTGTATCCGACTGGAAGATTAATCCAGGAGCTATTGGCGATCATAGTAGGCCCATCCGTTGAGCTCTTCACTACCTGTAATTGATCCTGCGGACCAATTCCACCTACTATAGTTAGTAAAATGTAGAATATCTGGGGTTGGGTCTGGACGAGCTCACTTCGCATTAGGATTTTGGCGGAACCGAAGGTGCCTGCTGATAGAATAACACGACCGCTAATAGCTGTGACGTTTACCACTCCGACGTATCCTCCGTTCTGGTATGCTTCGACCTCAACGCCAGTAATATGTCCGCCACTACGGATAACGCGTTTAACTGCGGTGCCGGTCCATAACTTGAAGTTCGAGCGCGCTTTGGCAGTTACAAGGTAAGTGGCCATAGGTCCACCTCGCTCTCCATTAGAGAACATGAAAGGAGTATGCATATAGGTGTGGTTCTTCTGATCTGGGACGTTATTTCCGACGACGCTTGTCCACCCAGAGGCAGCCAGGCCGCCTGAAATCACATCAAAGCCTTGTTGTAGATAACGTTTACCGTCTTTCGATGGTGTGTCTGTTCCGGGAATACGCGAGAAGACCCTTGATGTTGCGGCGGCCATGTCTGTCGCCTTCCAACCGGTAGGGAAATTGTAGTCCCAGTCGAGACTATATGGCTGGGAGGATGTTAGTTACTATTTGACGCCGACTCCCTATTCTACTAACCTTCCACCATAATCCCGCGTTTATCGCAGTGCCTCCGCCGAGCACACAACCAGCCATCTGATCGGTATCAGTGCAAGAAATGCCGGCTGAATCCTCCCAGATTTCGTTACAAAGCCCAGGAACGTCAAATCGAGTAAGATTTGTGCCTTTGGTCCATGCTGGGCCAAGGGTACCGCCCCATCGCCCTGAACTTGGAGGACCCTTCTCGATCAGTAAGACGCTCTTGCCAGCTTCGCTTAGTTTGTCTGCAATTGGGATACCACCAGCTCCTCCGCCAACGACGATGTAGTCGTATGTGCCACTCGGGACAGGAACACCGGTGGGGGCGGCAGTAGGGGTGGTCGTAGGTGTAGTGGTAGTTCCACAGCTTCCAGTCACGGTAGCTGTAGCCTTGGATGCCCATTGAGTGTACGATGGATTCGCTGCGTTGCTGTCGAGGACAGCTCCGAAGATGCTCTGGCCATTGTCATGCTGGACGATAGAGACATCATCGGGGCAGCTCGGATTGCCTGGAGCCGGGAAAGCATTGCACCAGCCTAATACTAGGAATCCGGCACTTGTCGACGCAGACCCTGTTGCGCCGCCTTGGTTCCATGCTAGACAGTTTTGGCAGCGGAATATGACTGAGTAATGTGTTGCATTTATCGTAGAAGAGATTTGTGTCAACTTCGCGTCTCCGGTATACGGGGCAGGGTTGTCATAGCCAGTAGCGTACTTGAAAGAAGTGAGGACATCGCCGTCGTACGGGTAGGCCATGAGCAGTAGACTGTTCGTCATAGGGCCGGCCATCGAAATACCACACCAGCCCGTCAATGTCGTGCTATTTGAGGGGCATTGCTATCGTTTCCGTTAGAACACAGTTATATAGGGGGAGGGTGTACAGATGAAAGGGTACTTACCAAGTATCCGATAAACTCAGTCGCGTCAGTTGTCAGAGCAGTCTCAGGGAGCGCAAGTCCGATAGTCATTCCTCCCCAAGTCGTAGTGCCAGCAGCACCGGTGGCCGTGTCCGGCACGATCCATGTATCGAACGTGATACCTGTCTTGCTGTCTGTGTAGACAGTTGCGGTGCTCGATTGTCCAAGACATAGCTGGACATCTACGACTCGTTAATAATGTTTCTCTCAATAGTGTATAGGGAGCGAGCGGCGCACTTAAGCCGGCTGTCAGAAGCAGCGTCGAAAGGAACCCGAAACGACCCATCATGCCCAACAGTGACTTGAAGCTTTCAAGTCACGGCTACCAAAAAAGAAATCAACAGAAACAACAGAGCCGCCCCAGAAGGATGGCTTAAATGTTTACGACTTAAGCGATGCTCTCCTTTCCTCCCCTCACCCCCGCTATGGGGGATGAATTGCGCAGGCTTACATATCAATGACACTTTACCACGACGGCGCATCCCAAATGCGAGGTGACGTGCTCATAGGAGGAATTAGATGCCTCTAGCTCTGGTAGCGAAGCGGAAGCCTTATTGCGTAGCACCCAAGCTGGGTAACCAGATCCATCCAGAGATTCATCGATGGCGGATCATGTGAATAAAGAATCGAGGAATCCCGGGCAGGCGGCGCGTGCAAAACCCAGGAAACTGGCGAAGGCACAGCGTCCCCGGTACCAGATTTCCAGTCCTTAATACCAGTTGTAATTTATTCCTTTCCACGACTGACGTTACATCGGATCCGTGATCAACAGGGCGCTGTGGCCCTCCATACCCAGTTCCAGCCAATCCTCGTGTGCGCATTACGGAATATTTCCCGGGGTTGGCAAAACCTTCTGTGGCTTCCACGCATGCTAACGGTTCCTCGTTCCAGAGAAAAAGTCGAGTTGGGTGCTTGCGGCGAGGTAATACGTGCTTGGCGGTATACGGTGACCAAGCTTGGCGTCTGTTGACTAGCGACGGCGTTACTTGCCCGTTTTGTTCACGGAACAGCAGAGCACATCCGGATTGATGAGTTCCGGACGGCCCAAAAAGGCGCCAAGTTTGACGCATGTCCACCGCGACGGATCCTGTCAGGATTACGGCGTGAATGAGGAGAAACTTGGGGTCGCGTAAGGCCTTGACTCCGGCCCGCATTCCGAAGTGTGGCCGAGTTTGTGAGAATGAGAGCCTCAGGACATGTTCTCAAGAAGAGTGGTAACTAGTTATAGTAACGTATTTAAGTATCGTTGCTACGTTTTTTTGCTATCTCTTCTTCAGAAAGAGAAAAATCCAAACCAAAAGAGTAGATACGCACGAGTATTATAGAATTAAGGAACGATCTGATTTTGAGAATTCTCAAGCAGCAGGCACACATAACAACAGGGCACTTATACGGATATGGAGTCTGGCTCACCCATTTTGATGCCATCTCTGCTACCATAACCATTAGTGGCCATTTCGTCGAAAATGTTCTCTCAAGATCCCGGGTTAGCCGTCAGCAGAAGGTAGTAAGCCCTGGACTAGTTTAAGTACCTTCTTATAGGCTACCATTATATTGAGCTAGTCCGGCGCCTCGAAGAGCTTCCCGATACATAGACGCTCACATATTCATGATGTGTTCTGCCGAGCGTAGTATCGATACGATAGCAGCAGGTAAGTGGAACCACAAGTGCTTTCTTTACCGGGTTATGTACTTACTGGCCCTGGAACTCTGAACATCTGCCATCCAGTCCGAAACGGCCCGTTCTAGCATCCGCACCTAAAACAGCCAATTACGTTGTACAACGTTCCTAAGCAGGTATCACATACTAGAAAGCTTAATTAACTGAAGGAGGGAGGTATTGCATGCTTGAGGTACGGGCAGAATGACATAGTGCAGGAGCTGTCACAGACTGTTGCGGGCCGTCAGATTTGTCCTTTGACACTGCCCAGGCAGGCTGAAGGACCAGCATGACCATTGAATACAACATTGTACAACATACACAATCAACAATCAACCGCGATAGTCACTTATCTTCTGAGTTTGTGTTCAAAACTGCTGTCTGCTGATGCGAACGGTTTGGGTTGATGCCACCGGCGCCGGGCGAGTCAGTGGCGCACCAAACCAATACTCAACATCGGCAACATGACTTCGCATTACCCTCTAAATGGCGTCGATCTGGACTTCCGACGCTACGCGCATCGACCATTTGAAGGGCGCGATGTACTCATCAGTCGGATCGTGGAGGATTTCTTCAATTCTCGCCGCGTATCTCCAAGAACTTACCACAAATTCGTCGGACGTCCTCGCGGCTTTGGGCACGTGAAATCGCAGGACCGCGAGCTTGGCCTCGACATGCAAGTCATGTGGCGGCTCCTCGAGCTGGACTGGCCCGACCAAATAATCCCACTGCAAGCGGCCATCATCCAGCTTGTCCAGGCGCATTATTTCGAGCGCGACCCCTTGATACATCAAGCGATGAAATGTTTTAGTTATAGAAATCACGACCCCAAGACTGCTTCTAACTGGCGACAGGACATGGTCGCCCATCTAGCATTGTTTCAGAAAGTATCCTTGGCTCGCCATCGCTTTTCGCTATTTTCTGGAAACAGTCAGTTATCTTGTAACGAGGGCCCTTACAACGGGAGATTATCCCTCGGATCTTGCTTCGTGACTGTACCCTGGGTAGAACGGAGACCAAACTGGCAGAGAGAAGTTAGGCGCTCTGAGTTCTGGCCCGCGTCTGGTATCTTTCACCACCAAGTTCCTACACGGTCCCAAAGCTTACCGCCTGATGGATCCTGGGGGATCGCAACGCCGTCTCCCAAGTATGGCCATCGACGGGGCGAAGAAAGTATCCTATATGTGGCATTCTTCCCTCTTAAACCACTTTCCGAGTTGGACAAGCTCTCCCGCCGAAGAAGCTTGAGCCGCTCACATATCCGGGCCATGTTTAAGGATAAGCCCGAATGGATCATCAAAGACACCATTCCAAACGATCCGCAGATCCGCCCGAAGTACCCGTGCTCCAACTGCGGGCAGCTCGCACATAAAACAAAAGACTGCCTGTCAGTTTGTGGCTATTGCAACTCGGACGAGCACAGCGCTCGCAATTGCACTCTAAAGCCAGAGAATCGTTGCAAATGCCAGCCATTCCCACAGTTCCATCGAGCATCACAATGCCGTGTCCCCTGTAGCCGGAGATGCGGCGCACCCCATCCCCCGGGTACTTTTAGGCATATGAGTGCAATGCAATGCTCATACAGGTGTTGTATGTGCGGCATAAAAGGCCACAGTGGTAAGAAATGCTCGTTGAAAAGGTGTCCGTGTGGAGAGCAGCACCTCACCCAGGACTGTCGATGGAAAGTTGAATGTATCGTCAAGGGCTGCGATTATTACCTATGCCCTCTCCATTGCAAAGAATGTGGCAGAAAGCGAGAAAAAGGGCGAGAGAACACGTTTGTTGGCCGTACTTGCCAAGCCTGCCTGAAAAATGGTATTCCAGTGTCAGAGAGGGCACCGGATCCTCCCGGCCATATCAACTAACACCTCTTGAAATATTTTATCAATTTGAGTCGCCATATCACTTATTAGTGTTATGGCTGACTACTTAGCCTCTTCGAGTACCGGCGGATGCTGAATACTAGCACGATGATCCTCATCCGAATTGCCCTGGACAGAGGCAGTACTTGAAGCTGCCGCCGAGCTCTCTATATATGTAATTACTATGGGCCAACTGGTCTATACGTTGACCTCTTCGGTGTAGGAGAATTTGATGGATAGGTATCTACTTGACAACCAAAATAGGCTTCATTTATTTCACAGTATCTCGAACTTTTTCCAGCGATACCCCCTTAGATCTAAAAGAGGAATCTAAATTAAAATACTTATCAAATTAGTGTTCGCAGAGATAGTCTCTAATATAGCTTCCCCCGACCGAGAATAATACATGGAATTACCATCGCTACCATCGTAATCCCCTTGCTAAAATCCGATCCTATAGAAAGTGTATGAGGAACGATGTGTCGCCACCAGCTCTCCCTTATGTACAGGAACGGTAGTGCCTCTCAGTAAATAAACGAGCCCGTATGGCGTAATAGTAAATGCGCCTTGGGACCTCTGGACTAGCAGCCGAGCCACCCGCCAGTGGTAGCAATAAGCCCGATGAAGCCTCCTCTTAGGGAGATCTTGATTCAAATCCAAGAATGGGAAGCTCTCTTCCTCTTATCCCCCTTGAGTGCTCATAGTGTTTATATACGCTTTGTAAAATAAACCGATTGTCGTCTAGCTACTTAAGGACCAAGGTTCTTCTACTCTGTCTGTTTGGGTTTGGTATTATTGCGACTCTTTACTAATCCACTGATTTGGTACGATGTTTAGCTCGAAGAAGACGAGGCCCATTTCCATGCAATATGTCCAAGCCTACAACTCTATAATATTAGTTAAGCTATTCTATGCTGAGTGCGTTTTTCTTTAGTGGAGTACGATTCGGCCTTGGTGATTTTCTTATTAATCGTGAAAGTTAGCTGCCAACAGGTGTCTAATCTAAGGGCAGCCTCTGACCCGAACAACTACGACAAGGGGTTAACAGTACCGCGCATCACTACAGATCCCTATGACTTCAACCACCATGCGATCCAAAGAACGATCATATAATAAAGCGTACAGCCAGCGCCGTGCAAACAGTGCTTGGCTTAGCTGAGGCTAGCAGCGGGTTTTATTTTACCCGACGAAGAAGGCTCATCACTTGCACAGGGAACTCTAGAAGTTAAACACAGTCGGCCATAGGGTTCATCTAGAAGTCTATTACCATGTGCCTATAAGTGGTTAACTAGACTAGGTTCTGGATTCGTTCGTAACACTTGCTGTCTCCCCCTGCTGGGCGATTTGTGCTTCGGCCACCTAAATTTTATTTTTCAAGACAATAGCTTCGCTACTCAGGATTTACACGAACTTTTCATTTCTATCCCTTTCCTACTCAAGCTAGATTCGGGGACCTTAGTCCTTCCTCTACGAGTTCAGAATTGCCCTGAGCACTACTGCCAGCTCGGCGGGCCTTTGCACCTGCTTTGAGCTGGTCCCATTTCTCTCTGTATCGTATGAGATTGGCGCGGGCTTTGGTGTAGCTCTTCTCCAGCTCTTCATTTTGCCTCATCAGAGCTTGATTCTGTTGCTTGAGCTCGCTAATCTCCCTCGCAAAGGTTTCTTCCGAACCCCCAGATTTGCCCGCTGGTGGCAGAGGTGATCCAGGGCGCATTAAGCGCATGCTCTCGGCTAACCTCATTCCAGAATTCTGCGACATCGACTCAAACGCATGAAGCCTTTTACTGAGCAAGTCGATCATGTCCTTTAGACTCTTGTTCTCTAAGTAAAGTTCCTCAACGACGTTGTCAGTACTGCTTTTTCCTGCTCTTCTCCTGAGGGCTGGCGGATGAGATATTTGAGATTCCCTGGCATCAACAAAGTCATCCTCTTCCCCGTCCGGTACTAGGTTATTCATATTTCCGTGACTTGAAGCCTCCATCCGACGCTTCTCTTTATCGGCAAAGGTTAGTATGCTCGCATAAGAAGCCGTATGTCCACTAGTTGGTACTACGTAGAAAGAATCATTCGTAGACTGCCCTTCCCGTGCGACAGCGCGAAGGGCTGCTTTCGAATAGAGCTTCTGTATATCTGGTTCGGCAGAGGTAGATGTAGAGTGTCTGATTCTAATTCGTTTCTGGGTCGGCATCTCGGGTGGCGGAGGTGAGCTCTGTTCTTCGGGCTGTTCCTCGCTAATCAATGGGAGTCCAGCAAAGGCCAAGGGAGCCGATATCCTGTTTATGAGGCTCCCAAAAGCGCTATAGAACCTAGAGAATCCCTCGTCATTGGATGCGTCTGATACGTCTGATACCCCCTTTGACGAATCCTCAGCCAGTCCAGTGGTTCGAGTGGGAGATGTAGCACTTGTTTTATCGGAGTGATCGAGCATGTCCTGCATTTTAGTTCGTGATGCCGCTTTCTTCACTACTCCCTCGAGGTTTCCTGGAACCTCAGTGTTGGAAACACTGGGGACGAGTGGCTGCGTTCGATACTTGCGGATGCCGCGGGCAGACGCTAAATTGCTGGCAATAGAAGCACCCAGATCACGCGCAGGGTATCTGGGCTGTTTAAGAACGGTTGGTTTGGGCGGGGCACTCTTCTCATTCAACGATTTCGCCGGGAGAGTCGCGGGGTCGGAGGCCGGGTGGGCCTCATCCTTTTCGTCTTCCGGAGGGTCGGACTCGGTAGACGCCTGCGACGACGGCTGTTGTAATGGGGCCTGGAGTAGTTCAGATAGGCGGCGATGATGCTGCTCAAGCAATTTAAGGGTCCTCAGAGCCTCGACCGAGGTAGTGTCTTTGGCGGCATTGGCAAACTCGCCGGCAGCTCTAGTATGCTCATTGATGGCAACTGTGGTATCCGAAGTATGGGTTGCGGCGGATGCGGCTCGAGCATGGTCGTGGGCCTAGTTTATTTATTTGATTAGTTGAGTCTGCAGACGAGGAGGATCTATGTAAAAACAATCGAGCCATACCTTGATCAGTGGTGCCGACTCCATTCTGTCAATAGTTGCGTCACTTGCTGGGATAAAGGGTGCTGTTAATTCAGGATAGGTGGGTAGCTAGAGGTTCGCGCAAGGGAGAGGAACAGCTTGGAAGTTGTGAAATTATACGAAAGTTACCCGAAATGTGTGCGCATGGGTAAATGTATTATTCACTACAGTACAAAGAGAAGCATTCCAAGATATGTGTGTCTGGTAGAGGTGGTATTGAGCGGCTCATGTTGTCTCTCCCACAGAGTGCTGAATGGTGGTTACCTCATTAGGGACATATTTGCGATAAGAGATAAATACCCCACCAGCCCCATATTTAATGAGCTCCTAATGTCGCCACTAAATGGTAGATAGTAGGTACTGTGGGCCCCTTTTGTTCGAGTACCTACATACCTCCTAATGCCACTAATAACCTACCTAAACCAACTGCTGTAACAGAAGGTTTTCTGGGGGTAAGTTGGGGGATATGTCAGGGGGTTGTCAGGGGCTAGTAACATTTGGATAAAGTATAACATATACATCACAAACCTGAAGCGGTGATCGAGGGGTTTGATACCGTAATCTGCCATCATTACTAGTGATGTCAGACAAGTTCTTATCATCTTTTCTGTCAATACACATTCCTGCTCTTTTGTAATCCCAACTCTATCGACTCAGGATCTGTGGTGCAGCGTGCGAGACTCTAAACCCCACGTACTCTCATTGTTCGAAATATACGCGTACATCTATCTGAAATGCAGATACGCATCGCGTTCACCCAGTGACAACGCTATTGTAGCCGTTACCAAGTAGTAGGGCCAACATCTGCACGAGTGGGTGGCTTGTGCAACGCCTGTTGGTAACCAACGTCCAGTCTCCTTTCCAGCCTCATCATCCAGCCTGTCTAGCCGGCCTAGACTTCTCTGTCTTTCTTTGTCTTGGAAGCGTTGTCTTTTGAGGGGAGTTTCTAGTGCATAGGTATTTTGTTTCAGAGTCTCAGCTGTGTACTGTACCATCCATCCATCCATTACATGACGCATTCCTTCGCCCCCAATTAATTATCAATACAACCCAGGCCTACATACGTCTGGATCGAGAGTTTCCCATCTTCAAGCTCTACCCATGCATGTTGGCCACCAGCACCAGTCATGATGGATGCTGCGGGCTCTGGCAACAACAGCGTCGGCAAAAAAGCTGCTGTCAAGCTCATGCCCAAAAAGTTTGCTGTCACCGGGCGATGGAGGAAACAGCCTTCAAACGAAAGCTTCGGTTCGCTAGTGAGCACCGAGAACGAGGAACACCCCCGTGGGCGCAGCCCTAGCATCCGCGAGGGCGAGCGAGCCGCATCCAAACCCGGCTCCCTGTCAACAACGCAGTCTAACGAATCGACCGGGAACGATGATGACAACCACGAACATCACGGCGATGGCAGCATTTTCGAGGCCGACAGCGCTGACTACGCTCCTACACAGGGCTCGGAACATGAATCGTGAGTTATTTATCTCTCTTTATTGATCTATCTACTGTACCATCTACCGCACCTCCTTTTTATATGTGCCCCCGGCATATATATGTCTCAATCTCATCTTATACCTCTACCTATACCTACTCATACTCACTGCCATGAACTCAATGCCGTATTATCCAATGATATGGTGTGGCATGCAGCTCAAGGCAAGGTACCTACATACACATACAGAACTCTTGCGCAGTTCCTAGATTAGTACTGCCTATCATGAATCAGCCTATTCATTATAGGTAATTCATAGGTATTTACTCACAACCTACCTATCACCCACCGCAGAAGCATTCAAGCATCGTCGCGATCAATCACTGTCTTGTGTCTACTTTCTTTCGCCTACCCATCTATCTCTATCTTGATTTCGTCACCTCGTACGGTGCTACCTCGTATGGCAAGATGTGCTAGGCATGCCTAGCCTAGCCTGCAGTCTAGGAAACGCTATTCTTGGCATCTTTAAAGAGGTACTGGGAGTCTAACCAAGGTGGTCCCTGGTGTGGACTGCCTGGGATCCATCCATCCTCCTCACCTACGGCAGCTTGCGCCTCCTTCGTAACACTCCGAATCAATCAAATCAATCCCCGTCATCCCGTTCTTGACTTGACGCTAGTCTAGGTAGCTGCCTAGCCTTGTTCGCTCCCCTTGCCCACATACGTATGTTCTGCCAATGATGCAGCGTCACTCCCTCCATATCGGACTGCCTACCACATACACTCTTTTCTTCTGACCTGGAATCCCCTACTATCCCTCAGCTTACACGTATATGCATTCTCATTTGCCAGTCCTAGCACTGCAAGGAGTATACCTCTGTGACAATTATTCTAATTCGCTCGTCCAGGCGGCCCGCTGTGCCCTCCACTCACCCTTCACAAATCGGCCATTTGACGACCTCGTCGCCCATCATACAGGCCGACCACCTTCCCGAGGTCCAAACCTTGGACCAGCAAGAGGCCCTGGAGAGTCTCTCAAGATCTACCACCTTTTCTGCCACTTCCGGTGACCCATCCCATGAGGTAGCACGTACATTTTCGGCCAGCAAGACTAGCCTATACCCACCCTCCGACTCATCCTCGCGCCGCTCGAGATCGCCCGCTGGTAGGCTTAAGGACGCTTTTAGGGGGAAGAAGAGCACGAGCGTGGTACCGAATAACGGGGGCCAAAGCGACGATAATCAGACTTTAGCTAGCTTAGAATCCCGACCAAGCTCGGCAGTTGCTTCACAGGGCGATACACCAGAGTCCGGCGCAGTCTCTCGCAACTCGCGGAGGAGGAAAAGCCAACCGCCCCTTGAAATAACAGTCCGCCCACACACTCCCCCATCTTCCGATCCCACGGGCCCCGTAATTGTCAACACTCCCCCTACTCCGGTCGAATCGTCCCCCCCGAGAAACAGAACTTCCTCTATCACCAATCCCAATGTAGTTGTGTCGCCATCTGGAAACATGATATCTCATAGGAGAGCGAGATCGGGTTCCGCGACGAGCGTTGGCCCGAGCAAGCTTTCTAATATCGTATCTGCTCCTCTGACACCCACACCAGAGAACGCTGTTCCACCGACGCCGGGTACGGGCTTCTTCTCCAGCGTATTGTCCGCTGCACAGAACGCTGCGAGTACCTTAAGCACTACTATCACGAACACTGGCATAAATCCGAGTGGGAACAAGCCGAAATCGATTGCTTCAAAGGAGACGCAGTCCGGCAACGATGATAGGGTTGAAGTTGAATCGCCTGCTGAAGAATTGAAGAGTTCGAGCATGAATGACAAGGAGCCGGCTGTCAAAACTCTAGGCATGGGTGATTTGAGCTTGAGTCAGCTAGGGTTCCAGGAGACCACAAGCCCAACTCCTACTCCCACGGCTTCAAGATTCACCAAAACCGCCACTGAGTCCCGCGCACGTTCGGAATCGGCACCAGTTGATCCCGAAACTACACCTACTAATGCCGACAGTCAACCGGATGACCTCAGTGCGGATCGGCCCAGGTCTCTATATGATTACGCCAATACAACGCCACCAGCTAGTATTTACGAAGGTGTAGCCAGCGTTCATCGTACCTCTAGCATACGGAGCGCCATCTCAAAGACAAAGAGGCGCAAGCGAGGAAGCACAGGAGGTACAGCCGGTACCGGAACCACGATTGGCGCCGCTATTGCCGCCGCCAATGCTTCAGTAGCCCACCCTTCTGCAGCTGGAAGCGCCCCTAAACTCACAGGATTTGCTGTCGCGAGTAAGAAACGCAATCGAGATTTCCACAGCCTGTTCAAAAGCGTCCCAGATGACGACTATCTTATCGAGGACTATAGCTGTGCCTTACAACGAGAGATTCTCGCTCATGGGAGGCTCTACGTATCTGAGGGACATCTCTGCTTTAGCAGTAACATTCTAGGATGGGTTACTACGCTAGTTATGAGTTTTGACGAAATTGTATCAGTAGAGAAAAGGAGCACAGCTCTGGTTTTCAAAAACGGCCTCATGATCTCAACATTACATGCGAAGCATGTATTCGCAAGCTTCACGAGTCGTGATTCTACTTACGACCTAATAGTCAACATTTGGAAACTTGGGCATCCAACTCTACGTAGCTCACTCAACGGTGTCTCACTTGACGAAACAGGTGGGGATAAAACCGAGAAAATCGAAGATGGAGAAGGCGCTGCAGGAAGTCAAAGTGGTTCCGGGTCCGAGGATGACGACAGCGAAGATGATGAAGACGTCTACGACGAGGACCTAGAAGACGATGATGTTCCTGCAGAAACTCAGGCAATGGAACCAGGTCTAATGGAAACTGACGGGGAGAAAGCTGTATCCCGGAAAGTATCTGGCGCCATGGCACTCAATGGAGCCGTTGTTGACAAGTCTGATGCCGCACCATCGCCAGGTGTCGCCGATTTCCCTGGGCCTGCTACTCACGGGCCGACCGATTGTGGCGATGCAGAGGGCCATTTTGAAGTTGTGGTTGGCGATGATATTGTCGCTGCCCCCCTGGGCAAAGTTTACAATTTCATGTTCGGCCCTACATCCGTTGCATGGATGTCGAAATGGTTGACGAATGAACAGAAGTGTACTGATTTGCAGATGGAGGACAAGAAGGGATTAACGTCCGATAATAAGAGTCGAGTTTATTCATACATCAAACCTTTATACGCCTCGTTGGGACCGAAGCAAACTAAATGCATTGTCACCGAGGCTATCGAACATATCGACTTCGAGAAATCGGTTAATGTACTTGTCACGACGCAAACACCCGACGTGCCAAACGGCAATCTTTTCAGTGTAAAGACTAAATATTGTCTGTTCTGGGCGGAGAACAATTCAACCCGTGTAACAATCAACTGTACCATCGAATGGACTGGGAAGAGCTGGTTGAAAGGTAAGGGTTTCGTACATTCGTCGATTTCCCAACTCATCAACTAACTATCAACAGGCGCTATTGAGAAAGGCGCAAAGGACGGCCAAGCACAGTATTGGAAAGACCTTTTTACAAGTCTAAAGAGTGCTGTGTCTTCCCGAGCTCGCACCGCCACTCTCAATGGGACTGTTAAGGGCAAGAAAAAGAAGACGAAGAGCAAGCTCAACCGCGCTTCTAAGGATTCCCTCAGAGGACCTGCCGACTCAGCATCTCCGAAGACGAGTGAATGGGGCCTGTTTGAACCTCTCCACGGCATTCTGGGGCCAATCTTTGATATCCTCAAACCAGTCATGACCGGCAATGTCGTATACGGCCTCCTTGTCGGGCTACTGGTTTCGACATGGTTTGGCTTTGGTTTCAACAGTCAACACAGAAGTATTGGCTACGAGCGAGGTGTGGCATTCTCGAACTACCCTGAGCGCGCCGTGGCATATGAGGAGATATGGAGGCGGGAAGAAGGTGATTTATGGGACTGGCTAGAACAGAGAGTTGGCCTTCACCGGATGAACGAGGGTGGAACACCCATCCGCAAACGAGTAACTGATCCCCGAACGATGGAAGGGAAACTACAAGAGGAGCGTATGAGTGAAAGAGAAGTTGAAGAAGCAATCAAAATCACGGAGGAAAAACTTGATATTCTCAAGTCCGTGATTAACCGCAAAAAGGATACTACTAAGCCTAAATCCGCAGGAAACAGACCCGCTGCCAATCCTGTCACCTCTCGGTGACAGTTCAGTAGGGTTGTTTACAATAGGACTCGGTCTGTACAATCTGTATAGAACAAACTGTCAATTCTGACTGAACATACAATAGCACTACCATACGACGCCACGACGAAGCATATTTTGTTGAGTACAGATATAACTTGTATAGTAAATTTAACAAGATCTTATTGGCCACTAAGCTAAATATACTAAAACGAATGCACTAGATGATAGGAATATGTGTTCAAACAAGCACTACTACAAGGCTTTTCTAACAGTACCAAGGCCCAATATGCGTCTTTATTCAAGGTTTATATGCGATTTCGACTTGACAGATCATAAGTTCTGTACTAAACTTTCGACGTGACGTATGATGACTTGCGCTGTAAGGCGCCATCCTATTATCGGCCCCCAATATCTACCGTACTGTAATCCTTAGCCCTTTCTACTCTGTACATATCCCGCAACACATTATAGGTATGTTAATAGCTATAGCTTTCGAGTGAACATGGGCACACGATTATATGACGGCTTAGGATAGCGATGTAATCAGTAAACCACTGCTCACGACTCGTCAGCCACCATTACGGGCGGAATGTAACAACCAACGCATCCCATCATTGGCCCCCTCCACGCGTGGCGTGTCAGCGGAATTCTTTCAGTGCTACATAAAACCATGATCATCCATGCCTGATCCCCGTACCTGCCCGTATTCCCCTCGAGCCACTTACTTGAAGCCGCCTACACGCCCGCATTAGTTCTGCCGTTCACGATCATCCATCATTATCCGGCCCGTCCGTAGAGTTACGGATCTCTGGTAGCATAATGATGATCATAGATGTGAATGTCTAGAGGGACTAGATAGTGCGCTAGACTGTAAATACAGCCTAGCTGGAATCTTGATCAGAAACGAGGAATCCAACTAACCCTCTTCACCTCCGCGTGTTAAAGGGAATTAGATATATAGCAGCTTTATAAGCTGTTTAACTACATTTCCGTTTACTACACCAAGGTATTATATGTATACATACAGGCGCCAGCCATGCCTCATAACTAGCTATGTATTAAGCCACCCTAAAAGGTATGCTAGAACAAGTGTGTAAAGTTCAATCTTACACCTGGGTCATATCAAACAGAGGCGCTGAGAGGTGATCCCTGGGCACTTCAGAGGACGCGAGGCAGAAAGAGCTGCTGTAGAAATCCACCGAGCCAATAGACCTCCAGCGCCTGCCAACGGCCAAGAGCGGGCACCCGAGCCTCCATCGTTACCACCACACATCTTTCCTTTTCAGCCCGCATCCCGCAGAGCCCAAATGCAGCCATCTACTAGTCAACGTGGCACACATGGCTAACGAATGAGAACCAAGTATCGTGAGCAGGCGTTAGGGATATGCAATTCTTGGTCGACAAGCGAAAGTGGCCCTGGTCGTAAAGTCCTACATCATCCTCCTAGCGACTGTTTCTAGAACTAGAGATTGGTATAAGTTGAAATCTGGAAAGCATGCACCACCTCCTCTTTATTACTTCTTAACCATGATACTGTTTTGTATTGTATATAAGCAACGATCCTTTCTTCCTACTTGGACAGTCTTTGGTATTGCAATGTCTATTTCTACTGAGGCTATAGTTGGCATCGCCGGAGTGGTTATTACAGTTCCACCAGTTGTAGCAATTGGTGTTCGATTATACCAACGCTACAAATCCAAGAGGTCTTTGGTACCGAAGTCTATAGGTTTGTTATATTCACTTATATACTCAACTCGCTAGGAAATCCGGTAGCCGATTAGCGGTAAGGTGCATAAGACTAACCTACGTCAACTATCTAGACAAAAAGGAGCTTGATCTACCGTTGTCCCTACAACCGTCGTTCCATCTAACATTAGTGCTCTCAGCTCTCACAACCACACGGAGCAAGCCTGAAGACATTGAATCTAGTGCTGGTCTTCAACAGTCAATTAAGATCGACTAGACAAACATGGAAAAGTTCACAACCGCTCCTAGGTACGCAACAAACTAAAACTACCTCGGTAGGTTAACTTAAAACTAAAACACTACTAAGTCAAGTATAGAAAGGAACAACGACGTCAATCATACCATTTCCCTCTGCAACATTAAACATCCTTGTTGCCATACCTTGCCATCTCCCATCGCCGCAGCCAATAATCACGCCTGACATGGAGATTTACCTACGGAAACCACCGTTCTTCTTTATTTGATTTATCACGACTTTGTTTTTATTGGCATATTGGAGCATTATTTGATTGGGGCTATGGTTTGTAAGAGAGTGCTCATATTGCCTGCTGCTGCTGGTTGACTTGCTGTAAAGACTAGAATACCTAGGGTTGGGTTGGGGGCTCACTTGGCGTTACAATGGTTGGAATGAAGGTTTCTTATTTCGTCGTTGGGGCTTTTGGTTTAATGTTCACCTTTGCGGTGCTTGCGAACATGATTATCATACCTCTCGCGATGCCTGCCGTGCCAATTGCTCTATCTACAATATTAAATATCTGACAACCTTTGAATGCCAACTCGGCACCAGTACATGCCAAGGACACTAGACAGGGACTGTATACCAAACCAAAGCCACGGGTTTGGGGGGTTTGGGGGTAGGTTGGTTCCCACCTAATTGCAGCACATACCTTTGTTAAATATACTGCTGAAACAATTGTTACTAGCTAAATATATATATATATATATATATGCTAGTAAAAGGCTGGCGATAAATGATGTAGTTGATCTATACAAGGGGATGGATATAGAACTAGCGGGGTATCGAAAAAAGTCGAGGTGTCGAGTAAGCATTTACAGAATACCAGGCCTTTTATGTCTATCTACAGCGAGGCATCATGTTTTTGCATCATTGGAAGCATGCATTACCATCACAACAATTGTGTCGATTATACCATGCTTAGTTCACTCGAATTAAGGAGTCTGTATATGAGTTAAGCACCGACTTGCCCTTCCTTTTATATAAGACTGGAACTTACGCAGACTTTTTCCCCTCCACCTTTTGATTCATTACTGACATCATCACGGTTTTTGACGTGCCCAGGTTACAACTGGTTGGCATCATACAGCTGGTAAGCTAGGTTTGGACAGGTGGTAGGGATTATGTCACGATTGGCTTCCTTTACGGCAGCAAGGTTCGTAATCAGTATACCACCTGTAAATTGATCGTGAGATAGAGAGGGCAAGGAACCTACAGTACCATTTAGGTATTGCCTAGCTCCTATGTCTCACTATTAAAACGGCTTAGCAAGGCCTTAGAACAAACCCATGGCTAACAAAATACGAACTTCGCAAGATATGCCCTAGACGTATACAAAATAGCAACTCCGCCTCTATCTGGAACTAGCGCTACCTGAACACTCTGCCAACATAGCATTGGCTCATGATGAACTTCAAATCGATCACCGTCCGCCAGTGAACAAGGATAGATGTGAGTCGGAATCGGTAGTGACACACTAGTTACCCACATTGGGGTTTTGCTATTAGAGCTAGGAGGCGCAATAGTACAATATGCTATGAAGAAGTACTTCTTGATATGTAACACATAATGATCTCCATATGGGCGGGTTCATCGTCGGGTTACCATCTGAAAGGGCTAAACCTATGTTGCTCAAGGCTGTCTCTGCTGAGACTACTCCTCTCAGTGCTGATGCTCCCGTCTGCGCTCACACATAGCAATATAGGCCATACACAGTCATAGGCTGGCATGATTCGAGAACCCTAGTCCGCCGAACCCCAACCCACCCAGGTTCGCGGCATCACTCGCCAGATCTTGACCTCACCACTCCTCAGGTCGTCTAGCTTGTAACTCTCCTGTTTGACTTTCTTGTTCTCACGGCCTTGCTCCCATGCGCGCACCTTCTTTTTCGTACCGTCCCACTCAGCGACAATAGCCACATGATCTGGTTTACCTACTTCGGTCGTGTATTTGGCATGCATCGGTCCATGTTTTCCTTGGAATTTAGCATTACGGATGGAAAGAATATCACCAGGCCTAATCTCGTCGTTCAACTGCGTTGATGCGTTGGCTAGGTTGGCGTAAACAAGCGCGCCGTACGCACGGCTACCAACAGGTAGCAAAGCTTCTTTGAGAGGCCGAAGAAGCTCGTGAACAAGGGCATAAGGTGTTCCGTCACCAACGACCGAGTCTTTCTTCGACGCAACTGCATGAGCAAGTCGCCGGCCAAATCTCTCGTATGCCTCTTCTAATTCATCTTGCCGCAAAGCTCGCGGAGGAGGCTCGTGCCGTTGATCGAGCTCAGTTTGAGAAGAATCCTTAGGGTCGTAGCGAATAGTGATAATAGTTTGTGAGTAGTCCTGGAATAAGACTAGGACTTCCTTAGTTACAAACTTTCGTCCGTCTTCAGTTGATTTTGACTCATTACTCTCCGTATATATGTCCTTTCGCCCTTGGAAGGCCGGTGGGAGTCCATGCCGCGAGAGCCACCATTGCGCATGGCTAGACAAGTCAATCTCGTTTGCCATAAACCCAGTTTCCAGGGACAAAGAGTGACGACTTAAGTCCACCGATCGTTTGCCGACGGATGGCCTAAGAATATCTGAAGACTTTCTTGGTACTCTTGGCCCAGTTGGTGTTAAAGGGGGCGCTCGACGGTCTGTTGAAGATGGCGGTAAAGGCGGGGCTTGATACGGCGCATATTCTTCTGCAGCTTCGTGCACAGGTGGACTGTGAGATGGGAGAGGAGGCGTTTGAACGGCGTTGTAGTTATAAGGATCATAATCATCATCATCATAGGTGTACAGGCTTGGCTTGGGGGGAGGCGGAGGAGCGGCTCGAGGACTGTCGACTGAAGCCCTTGCGCGTGGAGCAGGTTGGCTAGGAATTGGTGGTGGGCCCCTCGAGGAATATCTACTGAGGCCCTGAAACTCGGAGCAAGTGGAGTGGGAATTGGAGGCGGGATGGCTCTAGGCGCGATACTACTTGGAGCCGTAGGTGGGACGGTAGTTGAGAATTCAGTAGCTGAAAGCCCTACTGATGAGTCCTCATCATAGCTCGACTGCCTTGCGTGAGCTTTCAAAGCATCCTTATGGGGTGCAGATGACACGATATCAGTGTCATAATCGCCCTCATATTCCGTAGCCTCCTCCTCCTCGCCATTGTCTAGCCGACCGGGCTTCATAGGTGTTCCAGTAAGCTCATCGGCAGTGGAAGCACGACTGAGCGCGGTACTAGGGGGTAGGGGGGGCGGCGGTCTTGTCTGCGTTGGTGGAGGTGGAGGCCGGCTAGTCCTTTTGTTTTGTTGCGGAGACAAGCCCGGGGAGGCTGGAGACTGCTCCTCTCCTAGATATGCATTGTGATTGTCACTCGAGAATCGAGGCGACGTTGGCAATGGGGGTGATGCCATCGGTATAGGTGGTGGCGCACGGCTCGTTGGAGACGTCTCGGCTTTGGGAGCCTCCAGTGGTTTTGAAGCGTTTTCCGACATTTCATCATCAGACTCCGAGCCATTGCTAGGGGAGATAATACCCGCTGGTGGTGGAGGGGGAGGAGGCCGAGCTTAGGATACATTAGTTCACGGCAATTTTCTTTAACACCAAAAACTTACAGTCTGTAGGTATGGGAGGTGGTGCTGGGCGCCCACCGGGAACTGGTGGCGGCGCTCCAACCATTTGAGGTGTTGCTGTGTTGTGTAAGTATGGTTCAATATTGAGCTTGGGCATTGGCTTACCTTCGGGCTCCAAGCTTGTCGCATCACTTATCGAGACCGGAGCAGCTTCGTTTTCTTCGCTAGGTTCTTGTTTTGGTTCAGGCTCGGGTACTTCTTCTGGTTGTTTCGGCTTCCCCATGCCCGGAAGTGCCATCATCATGGGAATTGGGGGCGCTGTCATTCTTGGAGAAGATGATCCTTCCGCTATTCCACTTGGGCGTCGCTCTACGGGAATGGGAGGCTTAGGCTTTTTCACAGGCAAACCACCTAAGCCCATCATGCCTGGCGGTCCAAACATGCCGGCCATGCCCATACCCCCGCTCATCTTCGCTATGCGCGCGCGGAGTTCTTCCTTTCGCCTGATTTCTGGATCAACGTCATCTTCCTCCTCTTCCCCATCTCCGTCTTCTCCGGCGACCTGGTCCTCAGATGTGACACCCTCGCCCGAGACCGGACTTTTAAGTTTTTCATCGCCGGCGTCATGCGTGGTGATATCTTCTTGGCCTACCGTAGTGTCACCGGCCTCGGGCATATCTGTTTTATTTTCATCGTTCTCGACGGGATCGGTAGGGGTACGGTGGATGTTTAGAGATTGTCTTGCAGATTGGGACTCCTCTACGGACTCCTTCCTATTAATATCAGTCGAATCTTTACGATCCAACGGAGCTGGTGGTGTCCCAGCTTGATCTGCCGTGGTAGTCTCCTGTGAACTGCTATTCTCAATGCGCTTCTTCGGTGGCCGGCTAGGCTTTTCCTTCTTCGCAACGGCGCCTGCAAGTCGTTGAGCAGCTTCGGCTTGTTGTTTTTGGAGAAGGGCGATTCTTTCCTTAAGCGTGGTAGGCTTAGGTTGATCCTCGTCTCGGGGTTCCGGGTCCGTAGCCGCTACAGGTCTAGCTTTCTCGACCGCATCAGCAGATTCTGCTTGCGTTTCCCTTATCTCAGGATCTTCATCTCTACGATAAATTTTTGTAACTGGGGCATCCCGTGGCGGAGGCACGTAGGCGTGTCTGCTGGGTGGCGGCGCAACGAATGGTTTCTTAATGAAGCTGGAAGAGCCAGAACCAAGCCCACTCGGCTTGAAGGGGGCTATCGGCGGAGCAGCGGGTTTGTTAAATGCCGCAATGCGATCTCTGAAGGAATTACTGCTGGGCTTCTGGGTTACGGGTGGTGGTGAGCGAGATTNGAGCTGGAGGCGGGGATTTNCGATTTCGGAGGAGCATCAACACTCGCAGAGCCAACTGAGGCTACATCTTTAGACTCAATAGGGGCAG
>JAPUUL010000246.1:0-22873 GCA_029590625.1 Lasiodiplodia mahajangana | reverse complement strand
GTGAAGACACCCCAGAACGTCCAGCGGATAGCCTGCGGCACGCTCTTTGAGGGGTTTGCCGTCTCACCTGCACCAACACCGACAAGCTCGGTGCCCTGGTACGAGAATCCTGCCGTGACAAGAACAGACCAGAATCCAACGAACTTGCCGATATTTCCAGTGACTATGTACTCCGCGAAGGGCCCCGGATGAACCCACGCATCGAAACCGAGGTAACCCTGCTGACCAGCCCCCGCGTCGATGCAAATTGCAAAGATGATAAAGCCAATAATGGTGATGACCTTGATGGACACGAAGTAGGATTCGAACTCTCCAAACCAGCGAACGGGCAAAAAGTTACAGGCCGTGAAGGTGACCCAGAATATGGCAATGAAGATACCGACGCTTAGCCTCTTGTCCCAGTACTGAATGACGAGTCCCGAGCCGACTAGTTCTAGGGCGTATGTTGAAGCCCAAGAAAACCAATAAATCCAACCCATGGAAAACCCGAGCGAAGGGTCGACGAATCGTGACGCGTACGCTGTGAATGAACCCGCAACGGGCATAAAAGTAGCCATCTCGCCGAGGCTTACCATAATCGAGTAAACAATCGTGCCGACGAAGAGAAACGCAATCAAACACCCAACGGCGCCTGCTGTCGCGAGTGCCTGGCCGCTACCAAGGAACTATGACACGTTAGAAACAGACAAGAACTCGCCAAAACGGACAATAGACTAAAANCTTACGAGACCCGTGCCGATGGCACTTCCTATGGCGATGAACTGGAGGTGCCAGCTATTCAGACCTCGTTGCAGGCCTTCGCCCACCGACAGGTCCTTCTGTGAGCCATCGATAGACGAGACAGCCAGCCCTGTATCTGGCACCTTCTTCTCGATCTCGATGGTAGGCTCACCGGGTGAGGACATAGCGGTTGGGTACGAAGCCATGTTCAGGCAGCACGAGGGTCGAGTCGTGTTTGACGTGTAGAGCGAGCTGGGGGTCGGCTTGACACATAGATTTCAAACAGCGGGCGGCCCTGAATAAATGGAAAAGCGAGGTACAGTGCTGTATGACTCCGACTCGCGGCGCTTTTCGAGGCTCGCCCCGTTTCCCCGTTTCGCACATGGGATGGGGGTTAGAGTAGGTACCTACCTAAAGTCACGATAACCCAGCAAATACCCCCATTTCTCGCGGGAAAACTCTGCTCAGTCTGACGCCCGCCGCCAGCATACTGGCGAATGATACCTAAGTAAGTAGAAGACACTGTGCGCGATGATGTGGCAACGGATGTTGTCGGAGAGAGGCCGAAGCCAAAAACCTCGCGAGTCAACTTTAACCTACGGCCGGGGCAGACTTAGCGCCTATGCTTATACCCTGAATTGGCGCTGAATTGGGGCCGGACTACGACCTCAGGCCTCAGCTCAGCGCATTGCTCCACTGAAAACTCTGTATTTCGCCCCTGTCCCGCCTCAAGCCGCTAGTCGCGAGCCAATCGTCTTTCACGTTTGACTAATAGAATTGCCTTTCTAGGCAGTAGAGCCTGGGACGATGCCCTTCTAGATCATCTAGTGTACCTGCTTCTATTTCCTATAACAGAGATAAGCTGTTCTTACATATAGAGTAATGTCAAAGCATTCGAGCTACAGGCTTCTATTCACGTTCGAGAATTACGTTAAGGTCAAGGCCGCTTTTACTGCTGTACTACTTATGTGTAAGATCCCCTTCAGTAAGCGTATCTCGGCTTATACCTCGCGT
The DNA here is from genome assembly GCA_029590625.1 of Lasiodiplodia mahajangana. Lineage (NCBI taxonomy): Eukaryota > Fungi > Ascomycota > Dothideomycetes > Botryosphaeriales > Botryosphaeriaceae > Lasiodiplodia > Lasiodiplodia mahajangana. Next base: position 21,139 of record JAPUUL010000246.1, on the reverse strand, counting down.
GGTTCGACATCGAGTTGGCGTATGCCCTGCTAGTAGGCCGTATCTTTCCATGCTTGTTGCTGAGTTGTTGGTCGCTGGCATAGGTTTAACTTAATTGTTGATCATTACCGCCACACAAATGATCACATAATACTCTGAATAGGTACGTCCTGTTTCCTTGAAGTATAACTCTTTCTTCATCTTAAGCCAACCCCCACGGAGGCAGCATCCCAAGTGACATCATCAACTCTAATGCTCTCTCTATGTACCCTTAAGACGTATGGTGGACGATTAGCAATTGCCCGGCCGCCTACTATTATCGTAGCTCTATTTCCTAACTCAAAAGTTTGCTTCCCCTGATCACGACCAAGTATGCAAAACCTTCGTCTCGAGAAGCAGAACCCTGAGTTTTCTCCGTGATTAGAGGGCGAGATCAGAGAGCCCTGTCTCAAACCCCGTTTCCGCGCTACCCGCTAACATATTAGTAATAATGCTGAACACCGGTTTGAGCCGGGGCAATACCATTCTCATACTAGATTCTCCTCTGTTATGCATTGTTAGTATATGCGCGTCTTTGACTGTGGGGTAGTGTGTCATTTTGGTCCGCTTCGGCCTGCTGACGACCAAGATACGGGGTAAGACTCCGGCTGCACGTGTCTCGGTAGATTCAATCTATAGTTGTTCTACTATCCAGTGCTGCCGCTGGCCCGAGGTATGAGGCTGTCTGTGCTTTGAACAAGGAGCCCAACCTGGACTCTCGTCGGGGTTTATTAACTAGTTGACTAATTGGTGACACATAAAATGAGGATTGCTACCTTAATGGACTTAAGCATAGACAAATACAGCAATAGCTCTAACATCGTCTGTAACATAGATCGTCAGATGATTCCAATAATGTTGAACGATCCATAGATAACTGTAGAAACCCCTCACGGAAGGGATCACATGATTGCACACAGTCAAACGAATTACAAATATTGATCTTGAACCGAGCATATGGCAAAAGGTTGAGCCCAACGGGGCCTATAGTGATTCTCGGTGTCGTTGAAGGGCTGGGGTTTGTTTTATACCTATCCTTTGAGAAATATGAACGACACTAATATATTGTCCTTCATGGTCGTCTATGGTTCCCATATACCTGGATAATGACCGCTGGGGCCGTTTTAGGGTATATCTTCGCATAAAAAGGTCTAAAGTCTTTGCAACGACATGAAGGATCTCTCGCGATACGAGAAGTATCGCGGCTCACAATACTATACGACAAATTCGGGCACACGCTCGGGCCGTCAGAAGGTGTACTTGAATGTACGTAACTATAACGTAACAGTACTAATTGAGGTGCAGACAACACCAGAATATAAGATTCACATGTTTGGAGGCATAGCTTGTGCTAACGAGGCTTAGTAGAACAGTACGTGCGTCTTGAAGGCTAGTGCTCATCCGATATCTGCTTTGATGAAGGCGTGAGTCTCAGGAGTGTCACAACATCTTCCAAAATATCTATCTTGCGACTGTTTTGAGTTTGTACATGTCCATGTTAAGTTTTTCTAACATGTAGTGGTACCAACCTAGGGATTTGATGAAATAATGATCATCAATAAGGGTAAATCGCTCTACTGAAATTAAAGGTAAGCTAAGGATTAGACTATAATTGAAACGGTGCCGAAAGTAGAGATTCTGGGGAAGTAGTTGTTAGAGGCAGGTGGGTGTGTAACCATGGCCACCTGCTGTAGGCTCCCTTAGTACTGGTGCAAGCGATATCAGTAAATAAAAGTTCCATATTACCATGCCTCGAGGAGAGAATTATGATAGAAATAGCATGGGATCAAGAAATATTGTGGAATTGCTACACCTACTCCGGAGTTCCCTCAAAGCTAAGCATAGTCTGTGTAGGCGAATTAATAGGCCGTGCCGTGGGATCATGGATCCTGGTTGAATAACTCCTTCATCCTCAAGATTTATGCGATTGAAGTTCTTATACTTCTTACCCAAGGCCCTCTGGGGTGCTAGATAGGGAGTTAATAGCAAGCCGAACTCTTGGAAGAGTCCGGAATGGAGTGCAATTATATCCTAATTACGGAACTATGTATGGAGATGCAACCGAAACGAGAATCCAGGGGTCTTTCCAGAGCGCCTGTCTTCTGTTTGTCATTTTGAACGAATCTTGGGAGAGGGGCGTTTATTTATCCCACACTGCCGCATGCGAGCTGGAATATCCGGCATAAATAACCCCGTGGGGTGGTCTCTAGTATCTACCACAACATGGCTTTAGATATACTCCACTGTTAGGCGGCGTATCGATTTTCATAAAAGTTAAAAGAACACTCTGTCCCTTGCCTAGGAACTTTGGGGATGAGTATCTCGCCCTCAAAATCAACCTCATTTCATTGATTATTGAGCTGGGCGTTCAAATAAGCTTGGTACTGAGCGGAACTTGCTCACGGCTGTGGCTTCTAGCTGTGTGACAAGTCTTCAAGCTCGTTTCTGCGTATACATGAATATTATGATGATAAACTCGGCCCTATCGAGATGCAAGTGGTCATTATACTCTTCTATCTGTTCTCCTTTTTATAAACTATTAAATACTGCCTTCATAAAGCTTACGCCGCGACCTACGCAAGCTATGGGGCGGGTAAATCCAAACAGGCGGAGATGTTCTCTTTGTAGTTAGGATAGCGTTTGTACTTGCGGAGAGGGTTGGGGGCGGAGCGGAGCACACCCGATAACTCCGGTTTTGGATTAAATTGGTCGATCTTTTAGCCTCAAATCAGACTAGTAAGTACTTATCCAAGACGGCAACGGTCTCCCTTCGGCTCCCATCGGGCATTTCTAGTGACGGTTAGAAGCGAGAGGCTCATCTAACGAATTGACGCCATCACCACATATGGCCTCGACCGGTGCTTAACTCCGAAAGCCCGGTTGTACAGGCTTTCGGCGTCTAAGTAAATGTTTGTGCAACCCGAGAGTCCAAGGCACGCATGCTTAATGCTCAAAGCATAGCGCAACTCTGTATGAGAAACTATGAGAGCCCTAAACTCATAGTCCAAGAGATCTATTTTATGTCTATAGCAAAAATGACATTGTATAGAACTTACGTTACTACCTCTACTTCTCATTAGGTTTCCGTTCCTAGCAGCACTTCATTCAACCTTTCACACTTAGCTAAGGACTCCACATCTCATTCCCCGTTAAGCTACCTAGGTAATGCCTGCATAGACTGAAATGGCATGGCACTATCTCCGTCCCGGTGCCCTCTCATAATGATATAATATGTTCTCGTTCAGTCCGCCTTCAGTCGTTTACTCATTAACTTTTCAGAGTTAAGTTTAGCTATCTACACAGCACATTCTAAGGATTATTCTGAGTTGTTTAAGCAGTGATACTAACATCCAACATGCCAGTTCTTGCCGGGAAAGAAGTGGGAAACACTGGCCTCGGCCTAATGCGTAAGTTTTGAGTCTCCTTTTTAAACCCGTTCTCACTTCATCAATCTCAACCTGTGTTGATAGGCCTTACTTTGCCCGGAGCAAACATACCTGACGAACAAGTCTTCGCCCTTCTCAAGGCCGCTTTAAACGCGGGCATCAACTGCTGGAATGGTGCCGACTTCTATGGCCTTCCTACCAACAACTCACTTCACCTACTCGCTCGATACTTCACTGCATACCCTGAAGATGCCGCGAAGGTCGTAGTTTGCATCAAGAGCGGGATTGTGGACATGCGAACATTCACCATGGATTCGTCTCCCGAGAGCGTGCGCAAATTCGTTGCCAATGCCAATAATATCCTCGGTGGCAAGAAGAGAATCGACATTTTCGGCATGGGCCGTGTGGATCAGAAGGTTCCCCTAAAAGACACGCTCGAGGCACTGGCGCAACTTGTCTCGGATGGAGCGATTGGCGGCATTCAACTTAGTGAGGTCGGACCGGATACGATCCGCTATGCTGCGAGTATTACCAAGATTGACATGGTCGAGGCGGAGGTTAGCCTGTGGGCCCCTGAGGCCCTGAGTAACGGGGTTGCGGCGGCGTGCTATGAGCTAGATATCCCGATCGTAGCCCACACTCCCCTCGGGGCGGGCATGTTCGACCGGCCAGATTAAGAGCGTGAATGACATGGCGCCCAATGACTACCACCGCTTCTTCCCGCGCTTCCAGCCCGAGAATTTCTCGAAGAACATCGACCTCGTCAACGAGCTGACCAAGCTTGCCGAGGTGAAGAAATGCACCACAGCCCAGTTGGCTCTGAGCTGGGTGAGATTACAGAGCAACAAGGCTGGTGTGCCGCCGTTGATCCCTGTGTTCGGGGCCAGGACCCCCGAACGCGTTGTTGAGAACACGAAAGACGTTGATCTTACAGACCATGACTTCGCGGAAATTGAGAAGATCTTGGCATCTTTCCCTGTGGCTGGCCCTAGATATCCACCCGAGGCCATGAAGCTTGTGCAGTATTAGGGAGGGTATATATACGCCGGCATAGTGTGGCCCCCCTGGCACTATTTACATATCTGTATTCCGGCAAGATCTTAAATTCACGCAGAGTCGCATGTGAAAATACGAAAAATTCGATTTTTGCCCTGCTCTTTAAGAAGGTTAGGCACTATACAAAAATCACTTTCCCCTAAAAGGGATGACCATCCTTCTAATGCCAAGATGGAGACGTTGATAGTTTGCCCTATGCTAAAGCTTTTGGTAAAATTCGGGCAAGATTGATTGATATCTAGAGCTTGTAATGGGTTTATAAGATGTGATATTAATCATCATAGTCCCAGCCTTTTCACACAAATAATTTGAAATTAGAGCAACGTCTGTATTAATCTATTCATACTAGCTACTTCACTGAGAACAGCCACTGAGTAGAAATTCCAGCATATTGTAAGATGATATAAAATCAAAACGTCCCGGTCATTGATATAAGACGCCCTCCTCTGCCTTTCGGATAACATGATGGGGCGCTGTGGTGAAGGCACAATGCCCAATGCCGTCTTCGCCAATCTCCACAACCCCCCACTGTATAGGGAGCTCATGGCCAAATTCTCTGTCTTCGGCGAGAGCGTGACACGCAGCACTTATTGCCATACTATTCGTAGAAACCATGCTCATTGTGCCGTCGTATTTACGACATCCCAGGAGGATCACGGTTGTTATCTGGATAAACGCAACTATCCCCGCTGTGAATCAAATAAAAATCAGTATAATGTAAAAGAATAAGACAATGGGATTGGAGATTAGACGCACTGACGATAATGGCATATGGACTATACCCAAGGGTTGAGAATGAATTTGCATAGTCCTCATCGCCGGTAGGCAGCAGCGCTGTGATACGTGCTAAGAAGTAACTCTGGGATACAAGCCAGTGGAAGACGGCGGAGAACAAGTTCAACGGGACGCCGTAACGTAAAGGGAGAGAAATAAAATAGCTCGACCGCTGAATGCCGACAGGCTCAGACACACGTAGTGGTTTGCGGTGAGCTCTAGTGTACATGAGACTGAACTCACGCTGGACGAGGCACGTCGTCATGATAGCGCCACAAACTGTATACATGATAGAGAAGAGCAGCTGTGGCGAGTTAATGATGAGCACATTGGAGATTAAACCGATGGGGTCAGCGCGGGGCAGTTGGATGTTGAGATACGTCAGCTCTGAGACGGAGCCGAAACCAAGGGACCGGAAAAAGGAGAGCGTGAGCTTGAAATGGCGGTTCTTGAGCGATGTGACGAGGAGCCCCATGCTTGTGTATAGGCCGACGAGGAAGGCTATGTATCTGCGGTGGACGGTAAAGTTAGAGTGTGTTGATGGCGAAAGTGAAGGAAGGAAAGGGGGGCTTTACAAGAAGACCAAGCACACCCATTGTGACCACTAGAGAACTCGGAGTTAGTTATTTCCATCCTAAGCATCATTTAGGAGAACCTGGAGGCTTCTAGACACAACTTTAACCAAAAGGGAAAGTCTCTGCTCTAGAAACTGCCACAAAGGGAAGAAAATAGCTCCGAGATATCCTTACTGTAGCTGCCGACATCCACCGCCTCTGCGACATCTCCCACTTGCGGGGGTGAACAGGGGGTTCGGATTTCTCTTTCCTCCATCGTTTAAACAAAGTGCCTTTTTGGAGGAAGTCGTATTTCGTGGCGAGGCACATATTCTTCGTCGCTTCGTCTGGCTCTTGCATGAACGATTGTATCGCATCGCCGAGGGTAGACAGAACAGCCTCCCGACGAGCCAGGACATGTTCTTCGGTATCAACCACCACTCCCCATTCTTCGCTCCTGGTTTTGCGCCGACTCTCGGCTCTTTTCCTGCTGAGCCACACAGAGAACAAAGCGAGCAGCTTGAGGAAATTCAGAGTGCAAACAGCTAACAGGATGTGTGTCGAGTACTCCAGACGGCACCTGTTCGATTTGGGGCTTACAAACTGAACTAGGCAGTAAGACGCCTCGTAATGCGGTGGGCCGAGGTATACCGTCGTTATGGGGGGGAGGCGACGGTGAGAAAGCTATGTATATAGCAGTTCCGTTTTCTGCAGCCCATAAGTTTTTTGCGTAGTTATCGTACCGCGGCGTAACAAACGTATATAACAGTAGACTGTCGTTTTTGTTGCTCGTGTTAGGTCCGTTCTTGGCGACTACCACGACATTCCCTTGTTGGATAGCCCAGTAGTCCTCGTACAAAGCATAACACTCGGAGACGTTTTTCATCTCGTAGAGACCTTTCATGACATCTTTCTGCATGCCATCTACGAGGCTCTCGTAAGTTACGTTGGGAGGGTTGGTGTGCACATCGTCCCAGCCGGGATCACCTCCACGATTGCGTATGGCTGTGGACAGGTCCCAACTTGCTCCTGAGATGAAAGATTCATCGACCACGGCTACACTATAGTCGTTTGATGCAAGAGCTTGAAAAACAGCCGAGTTGAAACTTGTGTTCGATTTAGTCTATCATCTTAATCCATGTCTCAGGGGTCATGACTATACTTACATAAGATGAATGGGTAGCGAGCTAAAGGCCAAAACGATACAGCAAGCGAGTCGCCACTGGCCAATGTATCTAAGATTTCGTAGGCTTGGCGCTCCGATATCTAGCCACTTGTTAAGGCCATGCATCTTGTCGACGTCGGCACGTGTTGGAGAAGCTTGCAGCTGTATGCAGAAGCTAGAGGCAGAAATCATTCCAGTGCTCAGTACGTTGATGAGCAGATGGAGCCATCTATTGGCAGATTTCACCGTGTCGCAGTCTCCGGCATAGAGGAGCCCAACGCCATCTCTAGCAGGGTACTTTGATGAGGCGTACACCAGAATGGATAGGTTCGTGGCGAATATGGTACCAATGAGGGCGACTTGCAAGAGAAGAGCTTGGTTCCTCTTAGACAGCCGGATCCTCAAGGATGTCTTTTCGTTGGCATCTGAAATTCGGGGGAAATAGCCTGCTAAGGTTTGTTTGTCCGCAAACCCATCAGCTCGAAACGCCGTCTTGTCTGCGGCGAGGCTATCTGTTGTATTTGTGCGAGGATATGGAGCGGTGTTTTCCGAATCGGTAGATAAAGAATCAGCCCTATTTATGCCTTGCTGTTGTATTGGGTATCCCGAACTCTCTGTAGTTGTTAGGCCAAGTGTTAAGTCTGGTGTCTCGGGAAACTCCATCCGCTCTATGTCGGAGTCGGGTTCTGGCGAGCCACTGACTTGATGATATGATGCCTCCTCCATAGCAATGCCATCCAGACCTTGATGTTATCGTCAGTACCCTGTTGAAAGGTCAAATTTACCGTAATGACGATGGAGTTAAGTAATTACGATTAAGGCTAGTGACAAGGTCCGGCCTGTACTTCGCTTGGGCGGTTGCCCTATCTACCGAACGATCAAGTCGGCATCGCCATTGCTTTGCGCACTTATATATATATTCCGCCCTCCGTACCACACCCGCGCTAGCCGGACTTAGTCCTGTTTTTTGACGTCGTATTACATTGTTTCTCACCATATGTAGCTTCGTTGTGAACGGCCGTAGCAATGTTTCATAAACGACGAATCAACGACTATCCTAGACGAGGCCGTGCTTACTGGGCGGGAAAACTATATCTTACATGTTACCCAGAAGACGCACGATGGCAAGAATAGTACTAGATGTACGACTACAGCTGAATGCGACACTGGCACATGTCTGGCCCCCACAGGCCAGTCGCTGGCGTGGAGTAACACATTGAAACCGGCCTCCAAATAGGCCATCCGATAATGGTAATCCTTTAGTAAGGACTAACTACGTGCGCCCGTAGCATTGTGTGTTATTCGCCGACCTTGATTGGGAGAGCTACCGCTCGATGACAGCTGCGTCGCATAGCCCCCAAAGGACCACGCACCCTTTCTAGGCCCCTAGACGCAGGGTCGCGTACAAATGTGCGTCATTTTTGTTCATTGGGGGCTCAGAACCAATCTTGCGAATTTCTCGTTACAATTCGCGTTTCCGGAGGTCGTATCTTAAAACGATAGCTAACGGCCAAGGGCGTAACCTTCAGGTTAAGTAATTGGAGATCGCTGGATAGAGCGGTGCAGGCCTACGATCAACAGCCAGGCTCACCGTGATAGTTGCAGCTGAAAGTTGAGATGAAGTTGCATCAGTCTCCACGGAAGCCGTGAGGGGTTAACGTTGTACTAGGGGCTCACACACCGCGGGGCTGTATTTCGGCGCGAATTCCGAAGTTGTACATCCAGGATAATAATAATAGACGATAGTTGATTGATTGGTTGATTGATTGGTTGATTGATTGAGCGCGATGGCTGGGAACACCTCTTTATAGACCGAGCCGCGTCACCAAGAGCTATGAATCGCAGTTATATTTATGCACATTTAGTACAACTGCTTGTTAGTTATATGCTATCAGGACCCTCTACACATGTACGTGCGGCACAAAATGAATCTGTAATAGGACCTCGAATGTGACTGAAGAACTAAGAAGAAAGGATCGAGTGGGTGGCGGGGGCTACAGCAGGTGTAGTAGGGTGGCCGGATGTCACTCGACCCTCAACCCTACGTAACATATGTCATAGCTATAGGCCACGGAACCCTGGTCCCTTTTCTTTACGGGTGGAATAGGGATGAACGGAGAAAATATATTGAAAAAGCCCGTTGTACGGATCAGCGGAGAATACCATAAACCCTTGATACACTACCGTGACCATGCTACCAAACCGCGTACATGATACTGAAGACGTATGTATTAGACCCCTATTTCGTCGTCGAAGTTGAATACCTTCGCCACTCAGAGTAACTACCTTCCATAGCTGTAGTAAAACCCCTATTCTTAATTCGGTGGCTGTCCCATATCTAACAAGTAGTATCACAATATAAATCCAAAGCTCCAAAAATCAGTTACGTGCTAATTAAACGTTATAAAGAGCAGTTAAATGAGGAGTAGCTAAGCAAATAATAGTAAAATAATTAACATTTGAGTAAGTAATTAAAAATCAAATATTTGGCGATTAAGTGTCGTAAATACATGATGTCATTGTTAGTTAGTACCTAGAACGCTCGAGCCACGTGTTGGTTCTTTACGCAAATAGGTCATAATAATAATCACTTTCAAAAACAAAACATACATGATAAACCAATCAACAACTAGAATAGTCAAGTGAGGCGCTTTGATTCCCTTACTTATGTTTTCTACGATAAGTAGAGCGCGCCTGTGTTTATTCAAATTCCTTTTGACATAATCACTTCCCATCTCGACATAGAGTGCAACAACATATCATTCGTATTGCACTCATTTAATCTACCACGTTTATTAATACACCTATCGTATCACTTGCCCTCGGCTCACGAGCCCCTTATACCGAGCACAATGACCACACCTCAAACAGAGCCAGATGTTCAAGCTATAGCCAACAGTCCACACCTAACGCCTAACAATGTCGAACCTCCTGGGAACCTGCCTGCCGCGAACGGAGGTGCCGAGATACTTCGAGAACTCCGACGTCTTTCACAACGACTAGAAAGTCTTTCACAACGACTAGAAAGTCTTTCACAACGACTAGAAACACGTCTTGACGCGTCGTAAGCTTTTTACAGCCTTTTTTTTTTTGCGCTGTTTTCAGGATTGTACTCACTCTTATTTTACTTATTCTTCCTAGAGATGCGAATAATTTTGCGAGGTTGATGAACCGTGATATTAAAGATCGCGAAGCGCCGCTTTGGCCGCTTTACTCCTCGCTAACCAACGAGCCAATTGAAAACTTCCCTGCGACAGCGGCACATATTAGAGCGCTTAGAGGTACCTATGCAGAAGAATAACTAACTAGATGTGATAATAGCGAGTGCTAATCTTGAAGTAGCAGCAGATGTCGACAGTATTCTCCGGCAACTCCGCCAGCCAGTGAACGGTTCGCTACCAGAGAAGAAAAGGCTACTAAAGATGGTAATAGGAGCCACGAGAATTCTAGAGGAATGACGCAAATGCAAACGGTAGACCTAATCTAGCAAAGTTATTTCCTTGTCTATGTTAGTACGTGCTGGAGTGATTGTTTGAAATTTCCCGCAATTAGCTGCCGGGCGTCACGGTGACATAAAAGCTGCAAGGCTGGGTAGGCAAAAGGCTGCCCCAAATCACAAGCATTAGGTAGCTTAATTGGATGTCTAAATGAAAATAAGGCGAAGGAAATAATGTTTCATCCCAGAACTCGTCCTCACATGGCTAGCTGTACTTCCATTGACTTTCTCACTACATCTCTCCAGATACCAGGAATTTCACTACACTGCGAAGTAGCGCTAGAAGGCCGTTGTCTTCTTTTTGTGGTTGATCCACAATCCTCTGCGCAGGGTTCATAGCCATCTCTAGAGGATTCATGATACCTTGTGGTGGATTCGGAAATCCAAGGGCCCCCGTATTCCTCCGAAATACGTCTCTCTCGAAATCAATTTTAAATTCTTCGCTAGAATCTAGCCCTCTGAATACGTCAGTGCTAATCATGCGTCGCTTCTCTCCACCAGCCAGAGCGTGGGCCATCTTCATGGCATTCTTGATTTCTCGGCCGTTAAGCAATCTAGTTGCCAATTGGTCAAGGACGGTTTCTGTCAACCACTCCGGTTCGGAATTTGAATTCTCCCTGGTGATCCAATCTTTCCATAATTCTCGACGAGCATCATACGACAAATGGGGGTACGCAATAGATAAATGTATACGGGATTGAAAAGCGCTGTCAATCGTCCTGACTCGGTTAGTAGTGAGGAACATGATTCCCTCAAAATACTCTAAGACCTGAAGTAGAGCTATTCAACGCATTAGTATCCAGTCAGACCAAGAAGAGGCTACCTACTAGAAACCAGCTCATTTCTATAGAATGCAAGCAAATCCCTTTCTTGCATGAATACATCAGCTTCATCGATTAAGACTACCGCGTCCCAGCTTGAAGCAAGACTGAGCACTGCCGGCAGATTAGGCCGCATATTCTGCGAAGTTACTGTAAAGAGTGGCCTTTGGGTGTAGTCCGCGATGCTTTCTGATCCACCGCCGGTCAATCATGGCAATGATGGTTATGGGTTTAAAGAGGAGCTGGCGTAACAAACGGATAAAAATAGCCTACCTGCAGTGAATGTCTTCCCTACCCCTGGTGGCCCATGGAGTAAGAAAATCAAGCCTTTCCCCTTCCCCTGAATGTAGTCATCAAAGGTATCTGACTCCTTATTATGCTGCATAACTAAGGAGGAGATCAGCTGCTTCTTATCTGGACTAAGCAACAGATGGCCGAAAGCATCCGAGTTGAATTTGACGTCTCGAATGTCAGCAACATCAAAAATTCCCCACGTCTTCAATGCCAAGTCGTACCCATAAACAACAGAACTACAGATCATGAGGTCTTCTTCATCCATCTGGAGATGATCTTCGGAGGCTGTTCTGAAGATTTGAGAGTCAATATTGAAATTACCCAATGCTTCAACGCCGGTGTTGACGTTATTGTGATATGCCACTGTGTCAATCATCACCCGATGTCGAACCTATCTAATTCAGTATCATCTTCTTATACATTATTAGGAAAACTTACGTTGGCTTTCATTATATGTGTTGATGGCGGCATGGGGAACTTACCGGTGCCATGGAAGAAGCGATGGCAAGCTCCCCGGAGTGAGACATACAGTCGGCCTCGCTGCACTAAGGCGTCTCGGATCTGGGCTTCCCTAGAATGAAAACGTAGTGGGAAAATTTTCAAGTCTCGAATGCACACTCGACCATTGTACGGTTCGATATATGTACAACCTTCCACATGGCCAAAGTCCACGCCATCATATTCGATTCTCTCAGCTGAGACTGTCCATTTCTGTTCGCGTTTAGCTTCCTTTTCGAAACTGCGAAGACGAAACACAATGTCGCTTTTGCCGTCTTTATAGTAGAGCAAATCTCCCGGCTTATATGCAATCCACAAATTCTCGAAGTCAATCTCAAGGCTTGAGAATTCGTTCGCAAAAATTTGGTCGAATAAGGCGAACTCTCGACTTAGAGTGTGTTCTACGTACTGGAGGAAAAGGCCAAGGTGAGATCGTGTTTTGGAGTCGTTGCTCTTGTTAGCATATTCCTGAAGTTCTCTTCGGTAGTGAAACAACGGTTCAAAAGGATGAAAAATTGTGATGGTTGGGATTTTAAAGTTGTGCCGGAGATGAGGACCAATAACCTCTCTCAAGGCTTTGTGAACGTATCGCGATTGAATCTCTAACCTCGTAGATAACAGCTCTCGGTCGTGGTCATATGTTCTAGTTCGAACAAGGCAAGCTCGGTGGCTCTTGCGCTTTTCGAACTCAATAGCAGATTTAGTTCCCACTCGTAGACATACCCGTTCTCCTCGAGTATCATATCGCTCCTCATAATAGTGGATCTCGCAATCCTCTCCATCGCTATCAGGAGGGTCGTCAACATTATGAAGCTGTTTCTCAATAGTCGAATGGCCCCCTTCTGCCACTTCACGCAATCTGCGAGGGCGTGATCTGATCCTGAAAGGAGTTCTTCGTCGGGCGCGGTATTGCCTGGTTGGCTTGTTCAACATCTCTGCAGTTTCAAATTGATTCTCTAAGTGGAAGTGGGCAGTTGAAAGTTTTTTCTGTAGTTGGAGATCTGCGCCTTTCCGTATCCGATTCAATATAAACGATGGTAGAATTGTGGTGAAAAAGATCGAGATTCTACTTGAGAACCTTTGGTAAGCCGCAGAGGGCAGTTTTGGAAGAATGGGTGGTGGGGATCAGCCACCCGACCTACGTTTGATGTCATAACCCGTATCTAACGTATACAGTGTTCATTCAGGTCAACAGGACTACATTAACTGTCAAGTGAGGCAACGGGGCGGGGTCTTCGTATTTCGATTGGACTCGGCTTTGCACGTACTGTAGTGCTTCCCTTATCTACCTCTCTAGAAAACTCGTTCTCGTAATCGTCTGCATTTATTCCATAGCCACCTGACCCATATTTAGAATAATCGGATGTGATCCGGCACCAATAACTTTGACATGCCTCTGTACGAATTATCTATGTCGTTTCTGCCTTGCCGCCGCAACAACTCCCAGCAGTCGCCTTGCTATCGGATGCAGGTTTTCCACTAACCACTGGGCCTGGCTCCGAATCCTTGGTCATAGCTACATAGCCGATAGTGTGATATGGAGCGGTGATGCAATCTTCGGCAAGCCAACGTTCCATTGGATCGCTTGTGGGCGAGATGCCAACGAATGCTCTTCGAATGGGGTTTTGGAGGCCGAAACTGCGTGGTATATTCCGAGTCTTGGGAGTCGCTGCAGGCTGAGGCATCACTGACTACTAATTGCCTGTTGTAGTTAGTAGTAGGTCTAGGAAAATATGATTAAATCTTACTCGATATGTAGGTGGATAATTAGGCGGTTCTCGACTAAATGCAAATTCTTCAGATTTCAAAACGGTGCGATTTGGAGACGAGCTCTGAGCGAGCTACCTATGAATGCATACACTTCTTTAATATTCTTTGAAATTAGCGGACTACCACGTTTTATATTCACCTTCGTCCTCCAGGTAAAGTGTGTAAGCCATTAGGCAGGACACTTTTGAGAACTTTGCAATTACTCCCACTACGTGAATCCAACATATGGCCGGCAAAAGGACCAGCAGACATTAGAAATATAGGGTTTTGCCTGAAACTTAGCATCGCGGCTCGAACTGTATGGACAGTTTTGTTTGGCCCGTTTTGAAGGCTTGTGAACTTAACCACCGCCTAGTCCTCATAATAGGACCTTTTAGGATCCCTTTGGGTATTTCTATAGTCAGTATGTTTTGATAAGCCGCATGGACTATTACTTCAATAACCGAATAGGAGATTTCATTGGGGCATTTCCAGTCTGTCTATCCTGGCGGCAGATCTCTGGATTTGTGCACTATTTAGTTCGGTGAGTAGGAAACGATGGGGCTTATCTGTTTATGCATGACATGGCGTCGCATGCAGCCCGACGTTCTATTACATAGCAGTATGCAAGTATAGTAGAATAGGGTAGTCGACACTATGCTGCGGTAGCCATGGTACAGGATCAGTAACCCCTGCCAGTCACGTCAGGTCAGGTTCCCTGCAGTCCTACTCCTAGGCTTCGGCTGGCCCTTTTGCGCACCTTTGGTGCTCTTTATCTAGGTCTTCTTGCGGACTTACCCCGCTCGCTGCTGCCCAAGAACCGTTCGAGGGTTCGTCGCTACGCTTTTCTTATACATTTCCAGCTCTCTAGTGGCCACAAGGTATATCTTTAATACTCGCATCTAGCCCATATTACTATGGACTCAGGCCAGTCTTATTAGGTGGGCTATGCAAAAGCCTCTGTCGCAACCTACCGTTGGAACCAAAGCCTACGCCATCCAGTATGAGCGCCGATGACCTATTCCACAGCTGGTCTTTTGACAACAGCATTCCTCAGCTCAATGCTTTTCACCCCCCNGAACGATGAGAACCCCGGTAGGCCTCAAACTGTAGACTTAGTCCGAGAACAAAATGTCATGCAGAACACAGGATTGGGAGCTCTTCAGCATATTGACCACTCTATGCTTGTCGCAACTCCCGCCCAGCAGCCGAAAGAAGATGTAGCCATGCCAGATTTGACTATACCGAACCCTTTCAACCCTGGCCCTCCACCGGTTGGCCCTCAGGCCAGAACACGAACCAAATATGGGCGCCTTGATTGGAACGCTCATAAGGATCGGATTCGAAAGTTATACCTTGATGAAGACTGTACCTTGAAGAAAACCATGGAGATCATGACGGAGACCCATTCTTTCAATGCGTCGTAAGTAGATTAGATGGGCCTTAGTGTGGCCGGTTAACTAACTCACGTCGAAGGGAAAAACTGTACAAGAAAAAATTCAAAGAGTGGGGTTGGTCAAAAAATCTCCCCGTGGGCATGGCCGTCTTCATGACCCAGAAAAGGAGAGACAGGAAACAAAAAGAGGATAAAGATACTGTTTTTGTTTACGGCGGAAGGGAAATTGATTACAAGAGGGCCGAGGATACAATATCCCGAGCCAAAGGATCACGAATGAACGAGATACCCATTGGTTCGTTTAAATCGCTAAAACATTCAACCTAGCAAAGGTCAAAAGTTTGGGCTGACATCGAACTCCAGACGCTGAAACACCACAAGGATTGAGCTACGAGACACCTGTAGCGCTGATTCTGTCACCCGAGAATGATAATTCCGACAAAGAGGAAGAATTTTGGGATACTCTGTCGGAGAGCACCGACAGCGACGAGGCCCCTCAGCTTTCCTGGCAAGGGAACACGGGGAGTGATTTCTTGGACATGTGGAAGTCAGCTCTTGCAATCAGTAAGCAGAACAAAGCAGCTAGTGCCGAGACGCTGCTTAAACAAGCCCTCGATGGATTGCGTCATGTGTCTGGGGTCACACATGAAGACACTAAGAAGGTTTCTTATGACCTCGCGAACCTATACGTCGAAACGGGTCGCGGGGTCGAAGCCATGCAGGTTGTTGAAATAGTGATAAGAGATCACGTCAAAACCTTGGGTTTCCAGAACCGTAAGACTCAGCAAGTTGTCCTTCAAGTAGTAGAGCTTCTCAATGCCTGGAACAGACATAGCGAGGCTCTTGGTTTACTCGCTCGCGCTAGAGAGATCCTTGATTCCTTATCATCCCGCACGGATGCAAATCATCTCAGACGCCAGGGCAATCGCAAAACCGAAGCATCGACGAGAAGCAGACCCGAAGCCAATCCCGATCGTCTCCCTGACATCATCCAGTCAATCAATTTGCACTCGGGCCCGGATAGCATTGAGCATGCCCTAGGGATTGCACGCAGCCACGTGGCTTCTAGAGACGGGAATGCAGAGCGTCTCCTTCTTGCGGTCATCGACAAATGTGAATCTCACCCAGGGCGCTTTGCTAGACAAAACATAATTGCCAGGGCCGAACTCATCAAGCTTTATCAGAAGCTAGGCATTGTGGGAAATCACCCTACTAAACTCGCAGGAGCAGTAGAGGCATATAAAAGGCTGTGGTTCTCTTACGAATGGGATGAGGATAAGTTTGAGTGCTTCGAATTCATGGAAGCGGTCTTGCAGCTGGCAGCCAACTTTCTGGAGAGTGGATATTTTGCACAAGCGGGAAGCATGTTTCTCAAGGCAGGGGAGAAAGCTACAGCGCTGTTCGGGAACAGCGACGAGCGCACAGTCTGGGTTTACATTTCGATTGGCATCGTATACCAAACCCATAACAACTGGGATTCCGCGAGCGAATGGTTCCAAGGCGCATATGCAAAGGCCCTTGCAAGCCGTGAATGGGACTTCAAAGATGGCATTGTTCGCTCACTCCAGGCTGCCCTCGACAAGCGTCACTTCTCCTATCTTTCGGAGGAGGGGCGGCCGTACAAGACTGTGTTCGGTGTAAGTGGAATTAATATCATACCCGGGAGGTTGCATTTGACGTGAAATGACGGCGTCATTTTGCCGAGTCTCGCGTAACTTGGCACGACGAGCATACAAACTAATACCAAACTCCAACGCAAAGGTAATGACTCTGTCGAATGTGATGTTTCTCCTTTTAGCTCAATTAGTACCGAGGCGACCCATGCTTCTCAATAAAATTATTGCGTTTGACCAAATGCCTACTTAATCAGGCCGTATATTCTGAGGGGGCAGGAGTGAGCAGGGGAGAACAAACCACGGGTAAGCAACTTGGGTAATTTTACTCCGTTTGAATTATTATAATTCCTAGCTATGCTTAGACGTCTGCCAGGTTCCAATTCCCCAGATTTTTGTTAACGATTCGGACGGTCCAAGAGGTAGCTATCCTCGGCCGCTATCCTCGGCCGCTAGCTGTACCATTTGTGCATGCCAAACCCCTGTAAAACCGCCCACTAGGAGGCATACAATTTTGGCCTTGGCTGACGATGGAGAGAAGAGTGCGCAGCAAAACCATTGGCTACCTTGAACTGATTCCCCGCAAGACTCGTTAAGTCGAAGCACAGGAAGTGCGCCGCGATATCATTGGCACTACTAATATCGGGAGAGGTAACTACTACCACAGCCAGTAGCCTAGCATGTTAACTACTTAATTTATACTTACCTGGGTCCGAATTCCACCATCGTACAGTCTTAGAACTAGCTATCTAGCCATTATTCACATATCCCCTATATTGCCCCAAGATATCTCACCTGCCATATTCCCTATGTCACTCAGGAATCCTTCCCGACTAATAGCTCCAAGTGGGGAAATACAGTCATTCAAGAGATACGCAGACCACTTACCGCGGAAAAGTGTGATTGCTGTCACGAGGACAAGAAAGTAGTATGTTCCCTTCTAGCCTCATCGATTGTAGATACTCATAGCAAATCCCACTTAGTGCGTGCCGCAAGGATCTGGGTGCCGAAGATGCTACGAAAAGGGTCGGGATTGCCCAGGCGTAACACCAAGGCCTAACAGGAAAAAGAAGGCCGAACACAGGAACGGATCTGGCTCTTTAAATGTACCTCGTCTGACTCTAACCACCCACCCCGGAAATTTCCTCGGCCGGCAACAGCTCGAAAATGCAATCACGTTCTTGGGCTTCCTGTTCGTGGACTTCAAGTCTGCCACTTATGTGATGTGATGTTTAACTTCGCTTTTATTGTTGCTATTTTTTTTGATCAAGTCTGCCACTTATAAGTCAAAAATATCGCGGCAGTAGAATTCATCCCACACTGGGAAATGCATCCGTTTAAGAGAAGACTCCTAAAAGCTGGCAAGCTCACGAGACAAGACATGGTCGAACTACTCAAGACGAAGGAGAATCTCAAGAACGTAGCACTGAAAGTCACGTGCGAAGAGAAAAGACTTCAGAATTTTCGCCACATCTTCACCAAACAGCATAAACGCCTCAAGGCGGTGGCAAAAAAAAAAANCTAGGCAAGCCCTCTCAGCAAATACGCCGCTATAGGCAGGCGTGGACGGCGGGAATAACCACAATGCGGCGACTTTCTAGGTTCAAACTCCCTTCAAGCCTCATGGATGTTCTCTGCTTTTTATGCATCTCCAGGGCAGTGGCAGAGACCGATGATGATAACACAGATTCATATATATACGCATTCACTCGGGACCTAGAACAGTGGGTTACGGCCTTCCCGAAGATCGAACCTGCTGTAGAGCTCGTGTGGGGCATTGATTTTGAGCATATCTCTAAATCTAGGCCTACAGGCAAGCAGCATAATGAGATGTTGCAGCTGAGGGATGCGGTGGCTGCGTTGGTTGCAAAAGCCAACGCCATATTCAGCTTCAAAAGCTTGAACTCACGCAACAACCTAGATGTAACGACAGACGGCTATTAGCATTGGCCGAAATACGATGATCAAACTCCGCGATGCGTGGAACCTATGTGCCACCGAACGGCTCCGAAGGAGAAGGAACCACCCGATCGTTTGGTCTGTCCGGCTATTTCTTTTCTCCAGGAGAGAACTATGAGAGCCTACTTTCAAATTCGTCATGCTTGTGACTAATATCATATTCGCATTGGCCATCTACTTCATGCTAGGTTCGTCATTCCTGCAGCCTCCCAGCCATGAAAGCTACCTAGGTAGGGATTATTGTGCTAACATGAACTAGGTTTTGCCCACAGGGCGTCGCCTACTGTCCTTGGTCTCCCCAATCCATGGTACACCAACATACCTTGGGCTACTTCTACGATATCGCTGCTTTCGAGGCCCTCGACTCCTTTCGATGCCTTTCGCCCTTGTTTCGATATTTTTTCTTCTCCAATGCCGGTCTTGGACGACACCTTTTCGGACATGTCTTCTCTGTTTTCTTAGAGAAAGTCTCCATCTGATGGATATATGGAACTATAGTTGGGATTGCTAGAATTTAGAAGACGCAGACACGAAATTCTTGACGTCCTTTGGGGGAAACAGTCGAAAATATTAAGACAAGATGGCGATACTGCTGAACGCGGAAGGTAAAATTGGAACTTCTCATTCATGGATGATTGCGGCTCGTTTCAGTTACTGTTCATGGGGCTGTACGGTATTCTCATTGATTTTCTTCACAATTGACTTCCTATCCCGCTGATCGTCCCTGTTATTGTGATATGACTTATTCCATTGTGCGTCTTTTATCCTCCTATCTTCCGGGCTTGACTTGAAGTCGCTTCCCGGTCTTCCATTTCGCTATTTCTTCGTGTAAAGCACTTCTACGGATGCCCCTCATCAACTAGTTCAAGCTAGTCGAACGGCACCGCATATACCCGGCAGCCTCTACCAACGTCGACCATAGTTCTGTTTAAAGCCTTCCGCCATAATCATGTTGGAAACACAGCGCTAACCAACGTCCCATATGCTGTCATGCATATAAAAAATCATCATTCGCTGGAGAAGCAGCCGCCGATTGAACCCCCAACCTGCTACCAAAGTCACAGATGATATAGGCACGAACAGCGAGTCAGACATATGTCGAGGTCGCTCTTGAGCCAGCCGTCCAAGGTGCATTCTGTTATTCCCAGACAGATTATCTCGATTTCGTCGTCATCGCACGCCAAAAATATTGAGCCCGCGCAATTACGCTGGAGGGTTAGGTCCGCCATTGTAGCCACCGCGAGGCCTATGATTGATAGTACTCTAAGGACCTGTGACAAATTAAAAAAGTCAGTGATTGTAGCTGCGGGTGATGGGCGATTCTCGGGCCTCTGGGTGGGGAAAGGATCGAGATTAGGTGTAGAAAAATTGACGTACTTGCATATTGACGGACTTGATGATATGCAATTGAAGAAAGATAGAGCTAAGGTCTAGTTTTGTAACCGAATAGAAGCGTTCTTTTATTTGGATAGATCGAGTAATTGGCAGTATGGTATGTTTGAGTTCTCTTGTGAGGGTTGAAGCGAGCGAGATGTGTAATGGCGTTGATGAGTATTAGACGTTCAATAGGATAAAGATGCAAACATCGAACGAGAGGGTGTAAAGAGGAGTTAGCTAAGAGCTCTTTCCTGAAATTAGGGATTCGCCTTTCCTGGCTTGAAGGCGGCACCTGATCCCTCCTATGATTTGTTCTCCTTGTTGCTCTTTAATAGGTGATTGAGCCTTGAGAGCCTTGAGCATATGGCAAGAGGAAGTTCGAGTGTATTGATTGCTGTATGACATCAAGAAAGACGATGTTCAATTCTCAACATGTAAACCGCGGCCTTGCATATAGTCCTGTAAAACTACTATGCAATAACCCTGCATTTAGGTATTTTGCGGCTACCGATATTGATGATTAGAAGCCTATAATCAACCTAAACATCAATGGTGACTTCTAACATGTATACTACCCACTCCAGCCTCTATTCAAAGCACGTCATCATCAGCGAAGAACAGGTAGATGCTGCGAGAGTCCTTCCCGCGAGTCCGTTCATCCTTCAGAGCCTTATCATACAGAGCAAGTATACGATCGCTGAGCACCAACTTCGCTCCAACCTGCTCTCCCAACGCAACCGCCATGTCCAGCACCCCCTTACAGAGCTCGACACTAAACCCTCCCACGAAATCCTTCTCGCTAGCGGACCCGGGCGTCACGCCCTTGACAGGGTTCTGATCCGAGCTGTTGTAGCACCGTCCACTGCTAACGTTGATGACGTCGGCCAGTTTCTTGGGGTCGAGCCCGTACTTGACGCCCATGTTCATAGCCTCGCACACCCCGACCGTGCAGACGGAACTCAGATAGTTGTTGATCTGCTTGG
>JAPUUL010000245.1:0-22890 GCA_029590625.1 Lasiodiplodia mahajangana | reverse complement strand
CGTCGACGCTGAGCCGAACGACCTCGACTTGGGATGCGGCGATAACGGATGCCGGAAGAAACACGCCCACAGCGAAAAGGGATGAAAGACGCATCTTGTGTTAAGGTAGTAATTTATCAAGCAGTCGTCCTCTAGGATAGGAGTGTTCAATTTTGGCAAGGACTGCAAGAGTTCCTCTCTGGCGCAGGACAGCCGGGGTCTTCATGATTGATTAGCCTGTCCATGACGTCCCAAACCTAGTGAATAACTTCAAAGCTCGGTCGGCCAAATATCCGAGGTGTCTACTATACCCAGGCTATTTCAAAAAGTCGCGGGCGGGACGAATAAACTGGATGCTAAGCGTTGCCTTCTGTTGCACACCGATCGATTGAGTGAGGGGCTCCGCTGAGTCGTATTGCCGTGTTTCTCCAAGTCGGACCGCAGATCTACCGGCTCTTAAGATTTTGTCTACATCGGGTTCGGGGGCAATAAGCACGAGAACCCGGGCGGGGGATATATCTGCCTACTGCCCAGACGAGAGCTACTATTTGAGCAGTCTATATCAGGCCCAATTACTTCAACAGCGGCGTGGGAGCAAGTAGCTCGCTCCATATTCCGATTTGCGAGAGAGGAGTGCCTTCACGTGACAGGTAGATATTCGGAATAAAATTCAATGGAAGATATGTCCGTCATTTATTTCAGTAACCGAGACCGCCAGCTTGAACCCGGAATCTCACCTCGAATAAAGCGTAGTTCACAGTGTGGCTCTAATTCCCGGCCATGCTATCCGGTGGGTTACGTGAATTTGAACGTAGTCTGATCTGGTGGCATTGCTTCCCTCTCGGGTAGAGATGGACGGATAACAACACCACTCCAGGCAGGCCCTGGCTTACTGTGCTTCCGGGGTGGACCTTCATCTCCGACCGACGATGCTATGATGCTGTAAATCATGCACCGGTCTCCACCTACTAAGGAGTTCTCCTATCCACAACTCTATGATTGAGTAAGCAAGCCTAGTAGGCCATCTCTCCGGCAATATCCCGAAACATGGGATATTCAGGGCTGCCGTGCGTTATATTATACTACCTCCGAGTCTGCAACGCCAGCAGTTGTGACACGCCCAAGGAGTCATACTATATGTATGCATTAGGTATATGAAGTCGAACAGCCGGTACTTCTACTGAATTCTGTTCCATTCCATCATCCGTCATTTAACCAAGATGATGTTTGCCTCTATTCTCATCTCAAGCGCATTTATGCTAGAAGTGTCGGCGACATGGTACGGTACTCATCCTTCTTTTAAAGAGCAATGCCAGTTGCTGCCTAAGTTGTTACAACTCCCAGGAGTGAACACAACCTCAGCGGAGTTTGTTGCAGCCAACACTACAGTACAGTTTCCTAACGTTGATCCCTCCTGTGGCCGTTCCTCTCAGACCGCGTCTGCCAACGTCTGCCGTGTTGTCTTGCAACATGCTACTTCGTCCAGGTCCGCTATCAAAATGGAGGCATGGTTGCCCGAGAATTGGACTGGCCGTTTCCTCAGTACAGGCAATGGAGGGCTAGGCGGCTGCATTCAATATGCGGACATTGATTATGCAGTGTCTTTGGGATTCGCCTCCGTAGGAACAAACAATGGCCATGATGGAATGACCGGGCAATCGTTCCTTAATAACCCTGACGTAATTGAGGACTTCGCCCACCGAGCTATGCATACCGGTGTCATATTGGGCAAAAAGATCAGCCGAACCTTTTATGGAAAACCACATACCAAAAGTTACTATCTCGGCTGCTCTACCGGTGGCCGTCAGGGATTCAAGGCGGTCCAATCCTATCCGGAAGATTTCGATGGTGTTGTGGCTGGGGCCCCTGCATTTTCTTTCAATAATCTCACTTCCTGGAGTTGCAGCTTTCTCCCGCTGACTGGACCTGTTGGTGCCGAAACATTCATACCCATGGATGCGTGGCCTACCATTCATCAGGATATCTTGAACCAGTGCGATGCTATAGATGGCGTTAGCGATGGAATCCTCGAATCCCCGGACTTGTGCGACTACAATCCCGATGGTCTCCTCTGTTCCGGTGAGCAGACCAGTGGGTGCCTTACTGCACCACAGATAAAAACGCTGCGAGCCATCTATTCGCCCTTGCTGGGGATCGATGGTAGTCTGGTGTATCCTCGTCTCCAACCCGGCGCAGAGTTGACAGGCGCCCCGCAGACCTATTTCACAGGCCAGCCGTTTGGCGCGGCGGACTGGTTTCGCTACGCCATTTTCAACAACTCTGCATGGGACCCTTTTAGCCTGACACCCGAGGACTACGCTACGTCCTCCCATTTGAATCTATTCAACATTGAGACATGGGAAGGCGACCTAACCGCCTTCCAAAAAAGAGGCGGCAAGGTGCTCCATTATCACGGATTGGCGGACGGGACGATTTCGAGCGAGAATTCACCCAGATACTACGAGCACGTTTCTCAGACCATGGGATTGTCACCCGCCGAGCTAGATGACTTTTACCGTTTCTTTCGAATTTCGGGCATGGCACACTGTTCCGGCGGCCCAGGTGCCACTTACATCGGGAACACTGCGCGCAACGCAGCGAGTCTAGATCCAGACGCGAATGTATTAATGGCTATGGTTCGATGGGTTGAACAGAGTGTTCCCCCTGATACAATATTGGGAACTGCATATATAAATAACACCCAAAGTGCAGGAGTTGATTTTAAGCGGCGGCACTGTCGATGGCCCTATCGCAACGTGTATAATGGTCAAGGTGATGTTAAGGACGAAGATAGCTGGGAATGCCTGTAAGGGATGTCGTGTAATTAGCTGCGAATGTGTAGTATTAAATACTTGGTCTTAGGCCTTTGCTGACTTATCATGATCGTGCTCCTTTTCCAATTTTACTACTTTCTTAGGATGCCAATATTTAGAAAATCACACAATTTACGACCTTGACCCCTCGCGGTGACGATAGCGACATCTTTGATCGCCAGTGCGCGGGCAGTAAGCAGTCACTATCACCCAGCTCCAAAGAAATAGCGGATTTCAAGACTTTCAACATCGACCAACAACATTCAATTCACTCAAAAGCTGTATAGCAGCCATCTTATTGAGAACAAAAGTGGTCGCAAAGGTAACGCGACCGCCCATGCTACGGCCATTCCGAGCTTGTGCCGACGGAGGTCATCTTGAATTAGAACGTCCAAGACGCACCATCACTTCAAGCCTTTATTTGCGGCCTTAATAGATGGCAAATCCATTATATGCTCATAAACTCGCCTCCCTTTGCCCTCGAGGACTTCCTTTGCGTATGCCTCCAGGGTTGTCCCCTTAATGTCCGGATACAAGTCCTTGGCCAACAAATAACCGAGATACTCTGCGTTTTCAGGTGTGTTATCCCCACGAACGCCGCAGGACCGCCAGTATTGAAGTTGTGCCAGTGTAATAAACTCCACGGAGTCTGGAGATGGATGTGTTACCTCGACGGCATGCACCTGTGCCTCGATCTCCTCTACGGGGACCTAGGAACAACAGTCAATCTTCTACGACGTTTGAGACCGACGAGCCGGAGCTACTCACATATTTACGAGGGATTTTCTCCCCGCTCACCCTCTCCAGCAAGTCATACATCTGGTTCGGGGTGAAAACCTCATTATATGCGAAGACCATGCGGTTCAGCGTCCGTGGGTCCGAGATAATTCGTGCCACATATGTGGCAACATCTCTCAGGTCTATTATCGCAGTCGGCACATTGCCATCCCCGGCAATGCCATCCGAAGTTTCCATCACAGCATAATCGATGCGGCCGGACGGGAGACGGGGCAAATTGACCTGATACCACCAGCCTACATCGACGATAGTGTATGGCAACTTGATCTTCTTGATATGATTAAGCACATCCTCTTTCTGCAAAATCGTGTTAGATCGCCTATACATTGTGATTGATTTGATGTGTAGCTTACCATCTCCCTCAATAGTAAAGCGCCTTTTGGGGGTGCTACAGTTGCGAAGAAGCATGGCAAATAGCGACGGACACCTGCAGCCTTGGATGCGTTGATCAGAGCCGTCTCAGCCAACACACTGCCACCGTAAATGGTCGAGATCACTACGTCTGTTCCTGCTAACACTTTCGCCAGATCTTGGTTGTGGTGTAATGGGCTTGAATATCAAACAGCGTTGTTCTTATTATAATTGTCCTTGAGCTATTGTGGCTACGCCAAGTATCTAGCTCAGCGGGCTTGATATATGTGATTATAAATCGCCATAAGTAGTGATGGAGCTAGATAGGGCTAGCAGGCCTCGCGAAACATGATAACGTGCGGAGTAGGGAGGCATAGCGAAGCTGCTCTGGGACTTGGCAAAAGCGACTTTATAGATGCGATTATAAACCACATCCCGATTAGTAATAGAGCTATATAAGACTAGCAAGGCCCACAAAGCATGATAGCGTACGGAGTACGGAGTATGCTGTACGGAAGCATAGCAAAGTTGCTCTCGCACTTAGAGTATGGGCGTACCGTGTCCAAGCAAATATCGAGCGAACTTCCCGGCACCCTGCTGAACCGGCTGCGATCGACTTGTGGTTCTTCGGCAGTTGTCACAGAGATGGTAGCATCGCCGCGATATCGGCATCTACTCTTCGAGCATCAATTATATCATCCTTCAAACGTAATACGTAACTTTTTTCCTAACGCTTCACGGAAGATACAGTGGAAGACAAAGCAAGTTGGCTTTGATGATCTTGTCTGGACCATCGTTGCTTCTACACTCCCTGCAGCATCGCATGGGTCTGTTGGGTTCCCGGTTATACCATTATCCTAGGTAACGAACAGGCGAATGTCTCGGCCAAGGCGGGATGCCCTCTTCCCGAACCCAATGACAACATCTCCGATGCTAGCTCACCCGAGAAGGACTGCTGCTTTCGAGTCCTGGTAGGCAGCCGCTGCGCCTGATTGCTACAAGGCACTCGACCGAGACTGACTGACCAAAGGAGCTCGGCTAGCGGCAAGAACTCACGCCGGCGAAATCGCCAATTACCATGAGAGATTTAACCACCACAGTGCGTGTATGGATTGCTCATGCGGCCGACGGAAAGCGCCACATCATCTCTTCTTCTGCTGGGCAGTACGGCTACGGCATCGGATGAGGCTTGCACCCTCGCCGACTCAATATAATTAATTAGTTGTCGTCTTCGCCGTCGTCTTACTTTCTACCTCTTACTTTCCCTTTCAATGTCGCCACCTTTGCGCCTTACAGCTCATACAATAGAGTAACCAATAAGGAGAACCTGGGATCTTCGCTCAACGGAAAGAATAATAGGTGGTATTCAAGACTTCGCCAACAGTTCGCTAGTCATAATCGTGTTGCTCGTCTCCGTAGCTGCTCTCATGCCCCCGTGCCTTCTTCCCTTTTCATATTGGCCAAAGATTCAATTCTACAGATAATCCTAGTGCTCTCGGAATTTAGCAACATGCACCGATAAACCTACACTGCGGCCGTTTGACATGAGACAATGGAATAAAGCCCCCCGGAATACGGATTTCGGATTCTCTTGAACCATATAAGCGGAGAATGGCACCTTAGGATCCTGGATCATAGCACGCATACACTAGGATGGTGACCATGAACTGACCCTCGATATTATATAATCAAAATAGGGAATTGTGCCAACGAGTCGTATATAACAATACAACACGAGGCGAGAAATGAAATTTAGGGGATCCCATGTTATTCATCCGCTTCAAAAACTTATCGTGTTCAAGACTAGAAACCACCATTCCGTTACAGGGCGCCGGGAAACTGCCCTTACTATGTGCCTAGAGGCTCTAGGCATATTTAGTTCCATAGCGGGAAGGCGGCTTCAGTTAAGCTGTATATTATTAAAGCCACTACACAGCCCTACAGCGTAAAGAGTACATAAGCCCATAGTCCGTATACTCTCATTGCATCATTATTGCATCAACAACTCTTGGCTAAATACTCGGTTTAACACAATTCCTCTTAAACGATATCTTTCTATTATTAAGTCGTTGAAAAGTGCTTCACCTTCCCTTCACCGAACTACATGAAGATACTCATGGTACTTCTTTTTGAATACCAAAGTATGGGGGAAAAAGTTTAGCATGGCTTTCTTGTTTCAGCCGACCCTACGTTGTTGCCTAGCAGGGGTTTTGAGACATATGCATAGGAGCGTCCGGTTCAACTGAAGTGGGAGCTAGTCTATCTAGTCTATGTGGCAAAGGTTTACGCCTAGGGGCCTGGGACTAGGTTTAATTCAGCTAGAAAGTCTCGGGTTCTTGAAGCACCCTAGCCTCTCCCGCCCCCCTATCCTTCTTCATACCCGAGGACCCGAGACTAGTTCTACGAATTCTTGTGTCTGTTAGTCATCCTACAGTTAGCTGAGATACTCGTGACCTTGGTTCCTCCAATAGCCTTCAGACAGCCGCGAGCGTCTCACTTTGACTCACCTCAGAGGGCGCGTATCAGTCTGTCCAGCGCGTGACTTGGGAGTTCTATCTAGGAACTTCCGGAGATGCCATATTCTCATTGATGCTGTCGCTCACAGATTCTAGAAGAGTCCTGCAGGCACTGGGTACCCCTCCTGTCTTGAGAGGTTTCATGTGTGGATGACAACCTTAGGTATTCGATCACGAGCTGAGGCCAAGATTGAATGATACTCCGTAAAAACCACAACCCGATTGATTAGGTATTCATTGGCGTCAATGTTTCTGGAGTTTAGACTAGTTGTACATTTGGCTAGGCGGATCACGCAGCGTGGAATAGCTAAAAGGTAATTTTGTGAGGAATACTCTGTTGCCCTCACATATCGCCGCCGGACTCTCCCCAATCGAATGGACACCACTACGAGGAATAACCTCCGACACGACAGCGTGGTTGAATTAGTACGCGCTGCGAGTGATGTAAATAGAGTGATATCCCTGGGTGGGGCAATAAGTGTCTCTAATTCCTCTTGCTAGTCTCGCGTCTTAGGAGTTTTCTCGCGATTTGTAGTAGCGCTTGTACTCGGCTCCTTAATGATCGCGTTGTACTCTTTGGTTTTTGAGGGATAGGGCCTGCGTCTTCCTTCAAGTACATCCGCACAGTCTCAAACATATCTTCGCGGCACTCTTCTACTATAGAAGGTTAATTCTAGATTAGCAATTGGAAGAGACGACACATACGATACGGATCTAGGTCGCGTATTGAACTGAATTTTTCTCGAGTATATACCATGGCTTATTTGGCTATGTTGCTTGCCAATGCCAAGTTGGAAACAGAGGCTGAAGCCCCTGAATTAGAAGAGAAAGCGTAATATACTGAGACAGGGAGAGCGATAGGTCGCATGGGGCGCGCATCAATTCTTGTGTTGGCGCTTCGCTTGCGCGTTGTTTTGCTTTCCCCTATATTCCCCTAGTTAAAACATGTTGGTGTCTTCGAGCCTTCACGAATATTATAGTTCTAGCAACTCGACCCAATGTCCAGACGGGCTGCGGAAGTAAACATGTCTCTAGAGTGGGGTATATGTTGTGCTACTCACACGATTGGTTTCGGTGACAAAATTCTCACCACGCCCCTTGCGTAAAGGAGGGGGAAATACGGCCCGTGCGTAAAATGGCTGATGCTTCAGCTCCGAGTTCTTAGAGACAACCAGGGGCTTCTAAACGCGATGTCAATTTCTCCCTCGATTTCGCTCGCGGCAGCCTTGTTAACGCTGGGTTCGATTTCCATAGGCCAACAGATAGTCTCCCTGCAGCATATAGACACAACCATCAAGTGGAAAAGCCACAATGTTTCAATTGACTCATCTAGGTGCTGGATACTCCGTGAAACATCACAATGAGCTGCCTATCAGATCGCCCATCCAGTCAACTCACATACGAATCTTCATGCCACATTCTAAACACCTTCCTATATTCGCGTCAACCAAGGCCACTCTGGAATATTTTGGGTGTTTAACAGTGCATACACAAGTGAAGTATTGAAATTCTAGCTAGATTGTTCACGTGCTAACATACATACCCACACACATGATAAATTGTGATAGCTCTCCATAGCTGTATATTCAAGGCGGCTAGCACAAGTTCGTGTCCATCTTATAGTATTCATGAGCCACTTGACGTTGTTTCTGAGTCTGTTACCTGGGAAAACAAATTTCGGCCTGAACATGCCGCGGGGAGGGGGATGCAAAATCTTCGCCTTGCTTTAGCCCGGAGGCTTAGATAGACGAACGGCCATAACAATATTGACCAACAAGGCCGAGGGGTTGAAAGCTCCAACTACGTTATTTTCTATATAAAAGTTAATTTAATACATCAAGAATTAACCGTCCGTACATTAGATCAAGATGTGGCTTAAATAAACACAACCAATGCCACTCTTCAATAGAATGCCTCCGTAATCACGCCTAGTTGAAGTATTATATCACGTTAGATAACCATCGGGCTCCAAAACCTAGGTTTGAGAAAGGGATACGTATCGTATCCCCTGCGATGACCTCGGCGGCCCGAACTGCTCTGGCTATGCCACAATTCACGTTGGGAGCTCAGGACTTAAAACAGCCGGGAACACCTACTCGGGCTACCCATCTCCTCGTTGGTCATCCTAAACAATACTTATTCATTAAGTAATGATGTCCTAGAAAATTAGCCTATATGTCAACACGGCCAACCCAAGGAGGAAACGGAAGTCCCAAATCGAGTTCGCGTCCAATATTTATCTCTAGCGACTAAGAAGAATGTACACAAGCTGTGACCACTGTGGTCCGGGGTTCTCTTATAAAGGCTTCCTTTGGCCCCGGTAACAGCTTCTCCCCATGTCTTGAACAGTTACCTATTTTCGCGCCTTTTCTTAGTCCCACACTATTATCCCTTCTCCCCGCTTCCCACCATCACAACCATCGCAGAAGCCCCGCCATGCCGGACAACGTGCTGGAGAACGTGCCGGACAACGCAACGTTCACATATTATTACCAATACTATCCCGACGATGTGAAGTCCGTTCTCAACTCCGGCACCAGCACCTGGGTTGGTGTGGTCGACGAGTCTACAGTCATGAAGTACCCTCTCGCTAAAGACGGAGAGACGACCCGGCTGGATGCGGAAAAGAAGCTCCTTGAAATCATAGGGCCCCATGAGCGCATCATAGGATTCAAGGGCTCTACGAAAACAGGAATCTACCTTGAGCGAGCTACCAACGGAACATTGGCTAACTATCTGCTTAAGCCGCCCAATGCTCCCCCGTCCACACGGCAACGGCTGGCATGGTGTCGAGAGGTTACTGAGGGGGTTGCACACATTCATTCTCGTAGTGTTCTCCCTTGCGACCTCCACCCCCACAATTTACTGCTCGATGAACAGCTTCATATCAAAGTATCTGATTTCCAGGGCAGACACTTAGCGGAAGACGGCACGATACTCGCCGATGGCTGGGCCGGCGAGCCTACTAGGTTCTTCTGCC
Organism: Lasiodiplodia mahajangana; assembly: GCA_029590625.1. Classification (NCBI taxonomy): domain Eukaryota; kingdom Fungi; phylum Ascomycota; class Dothideomycetes; order Botryosphaeriales; family Botryosphaeriaceae; genus Lasiodiplodia; species Lasiodiplodia mahajangana. Next base: position 13,453 of record JAPUUL010000245.1, on the reverse strand, counting down.
CGCGAGAGGATTGGTTCTACTCAGACATCAAGACGGATTTGTTCGCCTTGGGGTGTACGATCTATTTCATCATGAGAGGCCATGCGGTTTACCCAGACATCATTGATGGGTCGGAGGGATGGCGTGAGAGGGTTTATGAGAGGTTTGAGAAGAAGCAATTCCCTCAAGAGCCGCATGTTTGCGATCGGATCACCTTGAAGTGCTTGCACATGGAGTATGAGTCCGCGGAGGAGGTGCTTCAAGACATTAAGTCGGTTGAGGAGGAATATTTGGCGGAGAACGAGGGCGAAGTCGATGCACGGGTTTTGGTTCCTTGAGTCAGCTCTTTTTATCACTTTGGCAGTACTATTACTGGTCTTGTGGCGATTAAAGGTGTTTTGAGAGGGATGTACAGCGACAGAGTAAGCATGACTTTCGGCAGATGCCTCTTCACGGATGCTTCAGTAATCGTCCCATAATTGGCTGGTACTATTAGGGAAAGATAGAAAATAAGACTGGTTTCTCAGGGAACAAATGCCTCGACCGTTTGTCTAAGTTATTTATCTTACCCCCTCTACTTATTCCATGTCTATCTAGATTCTGGCTGTATCACGCAGCTAGTGTGAGACGCTAACCTAGACCTATCAAATCAGTCCCCATGTTTGCTCTACCCATTACACGTCGGATTTCGTTCTGTAGAACCATTCCGATTATTAAGTAACAAGCTGTAATATATCATTCGCGATCTCGGGCGTTCCCGATCTAATGCGAGAGTTTACCCACTAATCAGTTGTGATAACTAGAAGTATCCCTGAGCAGCATGGGGTGCAGTTTGCTTAAGGTTGCGGGGTCTTTTGAAGATCCGGGGATAGCGCTACATGTGGGACGCCTCCATAATTGTACCGGATTAGGACAAGGACTCGTGCTTTAAGTTGACGTCTAGGAACATTGAAGGGTTGGAAAAGTGTGGGACTGTGTAAGATCATATTGATATTGAATGAGTGTTGTGAACTAGGAACACATGTAAATGAGTGACTGAATATCTCCCTTTCGTATTCTACTCCTCCCAGGTACGGTATCTACGCCACATCCAACGAATAGCCAATCATACCCCCTAAATCGCGTGTCCAATCTAGTCGACTCGCGTTTGCAGCCTGAAATTCCAATCAGAGTGAGGACTCAGCAGCGACGCGGTCATTCACGAATGCGATGCCCCTTTCCTCACATTTGTGCGTTCCTCGAAGGTGCTGTAGCAGGTGGTTGCGGTTGGTGAAACCATCATATTCGGAACAGAACGGGCACGAATACCTGCCTGGAGATGGAGTCGTGTTGTCGGCGCGGCCATTCATGAAGTCGATGCCCTGGTCCTCGAATTTATGCATTCCTCGAACGTGCTGTAGCAAATGGTCGCGCCTTGGGAAGCTTTTCTTGCCGTCATATTTGGTGCAAACTGGGCACGAATGCTTCACCCCTGCCTCGCCTTGCGAGCTCAGGTGGCGCTTGAGTGATGCATTTTTAGAGAAGGTTTTTCCGCAATAGCAACCATAAGGAGGATGGCCTCTTTCCCCATGTGCCGCGAGTTGGTTGTCGCTCCGAAAGTCTTTGGAGCATGAGTGACAAGCGTAGCGACCATGATGCTCGACCCTGCCATGTTCGGGATCGTGTACCTCACTAGCAGGGGACCCCTGGATGAATTCGAGGGGAACTCCACCAGCAGGGTGCATACTAGCAGGGGTCCCCTGTATAGTCTCGAGGAAAATCTCTGTAGCTCGTGGCCTCAGGATTTGGTTAGCAAAAAAAAAAAAGAAGCTCACTGCTCAAGAACCCGCGGGTCAATACAGTCTGATGTTCCATTAGGGGACCATATTGCTAGCAACTCATTCGGATCTTGAGCGTTCCAGCCCTCGTTAGAAACAGAGATATTCGAGTATTCACCCATGTTGAAGCACCTCGGGTGTTGGACGAGCAAGTGAAGTTGGTAAATCCAAAAAATGGAGAGGATGATGTTGTTGTCGTGGTAATTCGGAGATGAGTTAGCGGCATATTCATATTATTGCTACAGTATCTATATCTTCAGCAGGGTGCAGAAGCAAGGTGCCAACCCCCACGGAAATAGGGTGCCAAAGACTTAGAATTCAAAAGCATGCGAGAGAAAACAGGGTGCAAGGAAAATAGGGTGCCAACGGGAGGACGGCGCCACAGGCCCCAAACGAGGTCTGTCAAAATGCACATTTAATACACCCACATCCCATCATCCACTTAACTAGAAACTAATTTCTTGCAATGTGGGATCTTCGAATCTTCTCAATAGCCAGTTGCTACACCATCCCCCGCGAAATTTCAAATGACGCATGTTATACTCAGTCGCTCGCAAGTATTCTTCACAGCTCATTTCTAGGAACACTACTTCTCTCAAGCTGTACTTTTGTTTCGTGCCCTAAGTATCGCTATGACCATTTCCGCCAAAGCTTCAAGAACCCGCCAAACCCTCCTCAAGGGAAATAAATCAATGGCTTGCGAGGAATGTGGCCGCCTATGTAAGTCACTAGGCGATCTTAAGTAAGTACTTTAGCTCCTGTACATATCGCCCCGCGTTGGGCACAAAGTACTTAGTAGTTAGCGCACTACGGAGCTGACAGGTAAATAGCTCCCACAAACGCACCCATAATAAAATGCACCTCTGCCTGGAGAAGTCCTGTCGCCACGGCCTACCTGGGAAGGGGTTTTCTAGCTTGAAAGACTTGACCCGACACCAAGACCATGTTCATGGCAGGAAGAGCACGCAATGCCCCTTCTGTTCAAAAAACGTGGGGAGACACGATAATCTCGCAAGGCATATGAAAAACTCACACAAAGAGGAGATTTCGGCTATAGGGATAGATGAGAGCGAGGCCGCTATCAGGCATTTATTCGTGAAGGGGACCAATTTCGAGTCAAAGAGAAAAAAGAGTCAGTTGTTGTTAGAAATGGTCGAAAATGGCCACGAGCGTGCTGTCAAACTACTGCTTAGCATAGGCGCCAAGACCGAGTCCAGGGGTCCTTATCTCGTTGACACACCATTAATTCTGGCAACTTCCAACGGGAGTAGAGCTATTGTTGAGCTTCTACTCCGTCAAGGCGCTAATATCGAGGCCAAAGATTCCGTGGAATCTACACCATTAATTATAGCAACTTACACGGAGTGTGAAGCTATTGTTGAGATTCTACTCAGTCAGGGTGCCAATATCGAGGCCAGAAATTCTCATAAGTGTACACCATTAATTCTAGCAGCTTCTTACGGGAGCAGAGCTATTGTTGAGCTTTTACTCAGCCAAGGCGCTAATATCGAGGCCAAAGATTCCTGGGAATCTACACCTTTGATCCTGGCGGCGGGTGGCGGGCATAGAGCCGTTGTCGAACTTCTACTCAGTCAAGGTGCTAATATCGAAGCCAGAGACTCTGTAGGACGTACACCTTTATACCATGCGGCGTTTCAAGGGCGTGTAGCCGTCGTTGAGCTGCTCCTAAATAAAAACGCCAAAGTCGATTCCAAGGACTGTTTAAGCTGCACACCATTACTTTGCGCAGTGGATTTCAATTATCTAGCTATTGCTGAGTTTCTACTCAGTAGAGGAGCCAACATTAAAAAGTCTTCAAACAAAACTCCAATTTATTTAGCGGCTTTGAGAGGCCATACAGTTATGGTTAAACTGCTACTTGGTTACGGAGCTGATATTGAGTTGGCGGGTTCATCAGGCCAGGAATTATTGAGTAGGCTTGCCTCCCGAGGGTACACAGCTATTATTGAATTGTTACTCAACAAGGAAATTAAGGGAGATGTTGCTCTTGACGGGAAAGTGGCTTGAGAATCTCCTTTTTTGGGTTTGAATCATCCATCAAGCATCATGTTTCTTGCGCATCAATCGATCTTTGATTTCATATGCAGGATTTCTTCACGGCAATATATAGTTATAGAATAGAATTGAGGGATTTCCAATTGTCGCTAGCAAGTTTGTTTGCGGGGTAATGGTTGCCGACGGTTAGCTCCGAGTCTTGGGTGAGCTGACCAGGGGCATACCGTCTATATCTTGAAACCTACCTCACTATAGAATTCTTCATTATAATGAATTGGAATCTGATACATAAAATTCAACCTATCCCGCTTTTATTGCAGCATCACGATGGTCCTTGCTGGTGCTTGAATCCATTCCCTTGTCTCCTTCGCGCCTCATTTCATGGCCGTCGAACATCATAGGTGGTCTCGAGTCATGGGTCCAGGCACGGCGATTCCTCAATGCTGTCGGCTCCTACATGTGGCGTCTCTAGCGGCGCCTTCCATTAACTGTGCCGCTGACCACATTTGATTCCCCCCNAATAGTCTTGGGCATTAGGTACCGCATGATGCATCAACCATAAGATTCCCACTCACTCGAGAGCTAGTTATCTAATAATGTGAGGGGTTACGATACCTAGTTAATTCCCAAATCCGCAAGTTTTACGCATGGAATTGGATTTCAAATATCATACTTCTCCTTTCAATCTCGACTTCATTATCAACAATCTCAATCGCCACACATTCCCCCGCGAGTGTTATAAGCTATGTTACTCTGTTGGCATAGCTGGTATAACCTGACGCCACTCATATTCCGTCCCTCTTGCTCTTCTAGCCATGAGAACCATCGCCTTATCGAAAGCTGGATTGCGAAGTGAGGTGCTGGAGCCTGCCACGGCGATTCAGGCCTCCAATGACGATGCCGCCTTGGCCCGGCTGGGGAAGAAACCCGTACTGAAGAGGAATTTCGGCTTCCTCACGATCCTCGGATTCAGCTGCACAGTCTTGATCACATGGGAGGCAATATTGAAGTATAGTATACCGAATTAACCCCAAACATCCAAGCAATTGACATATCCACAGTGTGTTCTTAGTAGGACTACAAAAGTGAGTTTCCATTTCGTACAAAACCCAATGCCCATACTGAGAAGGTAAAAGTGGCGGGCCATCAGGCTTGGTGTATGGATACTTAGTCGCCTGGGCAGGAACATTATCCCTCTTTGCAACTCTGTCTGAGCTCGTGTCGATGGCTCCTACATCAGGGGGTCAGTACCATTGGGTGTCGATGCTAGCGCCGCCTTCTTGTCGAAAATTCCTAGGATATACCACCGCATGGCTTTCCCTAACCGGCTGGCAAGCGTTAGTTTCAGCAGGCGCCTATTTAACAAGCGCATTAGTCCAGGGTCTTATCATCCTTACCCATCCCGGTTATCTAGCGACTATGAAGAACTGGCATAGCACGCTTTTGTTCTGGGCGGTCATCTTCTTTAGTTCCTCTATCAACATTTGTATCGCGTCGGTCCTCGCCAAGTTCCAAGGAATTGTTCTGGTTATCCATATTCTGGGCTTCTTCGGCATAATATTATCGATCACGCTAGTCGGCGAACCCCTAAACTCGGAGGCGGTTTGGTCTACGTGGTCGAATCTGGGCGGCTGGCCGACGCAGGGCTTGTCATTTTCCATTGGACTCATAGGGAATGTTCTCGCATTCGGTGGTGCAGATGGAGCTATTCACGTAAGTTCCACAATTGTAGAGCCTCATAGCTCTGCTCATGGTACCTCAGCTAATCGTTATAATCAACCGACCAGATGTCCGAAGAAATCCGAAACGCTCCTCTCGTTATCCCTCGATCCCTCCTCACGGGCCTTATGATCAACGGAACCTTAGGGTTTGCCATGATGGTTGTTACCTTATATTATATCGGGGACGTCGATATGGCCCTCACTGAGAACCCTATTCAGCCGTTCATGGCGATATTTCACAATGCCTTGCATTCAACTGCCGGTGCTGCCGTGTTGTCTGCAATCCCCGTTTTCATGGGATTCAGTGCCATGACAGGCATCTTAGCCTCCACATCCCGCGTATATTGGGCGTTTTCTCGCGACCGCGGCCTTCCGGGTTGGAGGCTCCTACAGAGGGTGGATTCACGAACCAGTGTGCCTCTGTATGCGGTTCTCACCACATCCGTCGTCGCCATCATCCTTTCTTTCATCACGCTAGGAGGTAACACAGCGTTCAACGGGGTGGTATCCATATCAATACCTGGTCTTTTTGGGTCCTACCTCATCGCAAGCTCGTTTCTGCTCTACCGACGTATTTTAGGGCATATTGCTGACCCTGAGTTACAGTCTGGCGAAACACTCGGGGACACTACTAACCCAAACTTGACTTGGGGTGCTTGGAGACTCCCTGGCATCTTGGGGATTTTAAATAACATTCTTTCATGTGCTTCTCTTCTGTACTTCTTGTTTTTTAGCTTCTGGCCCGCGTTTGTTCAAGTTACACCGCAAAATATGAATTGGCCTATCCTAGCCACGGGCGCTGCTATGGTATCTAGTACTATTTATTACTTGTTACGGGCTAGGAAGGTGTACATAGGGCTTATTGTTGAAATCATGTCATCTTTGGTCTTAGATAAAACTTGTGAAGAAATCTAATTTAGTGCATACTTTGTTAGCGAAACCTAGTCGGCTTAGACTAGTTTATTCGACCTGTGGCGCAAACGCGAACCTATTGCACGCTCGTTATTACATGGTCGGGGATACCTATTATGTCACCTGGTCTTGTAGTGTGCCCCGGTGAAGTTGCTTTCGTAAGGCGCCTGTTACGGAACTAAACCGAAGAGATGGCTGCACGGGCTTTAAAGGGCCCTATACAAGCTAAACCGATCAAGACCTAGATAAGTAGACAGAATGGAAATTATTACCAACATGAATGGGCATCCTCCCTATGCCGGCGGCAAAATGACACTCTTTTTTAAGGCTGCACCAGTGGGCTTGCGCAGGTGGATCACGCACTATTCCTACATAGTGAATACGAGAAAATACCTAACTCGATGAATGCCGGGTAGACCCGGGACTGCCCTGATGAGATTGTCGGTATGCATATCCTAGTATTTGGGGCTAAATAACCACGATAGATTCTTTGCTTGGTTACCGCAAATAAACCCAATAAGAACGGAAGTAACATTAAAGATTTTCTACTATGTCTCTATACCAATTAGCCAGTAGTATAGCGTATCAAGTCGTCTGGGCTGAAACCGCAAATGTAGTGATGAGAAATGTAGAAGCTGTTGGGTAATACCAGTGTTATCCTCCATCCTAAACTTCCATGGTTAGATAAAACGAATGGTTCTATTCCTGAAGAGGTTAGCAGCACGCTCGGGTCGCTGCAGGGTCCCTAGTAAAGGGGCCCTTCGCGGCGGGTTCGATGGGACATGGGTTTTCCCTCGTCACCTCACTTTTCTACGTCCCCACGAAGGGTGAGGTTTTTGGTGGTGGTCGGAGGTTTCTTAACCCACCCACCGCCCCTCGGGCTTAGTAGTGGCCGGCTTTTCTACGCTGCGAGAGCGCACTATCCTACATAGGTCCGAAGGGCGGGAGGGGCCTATAGGGCGGACGGAAGGAGGGGAGGGCTGTGATTGGGTTGTGCTTTTTTATTNGATTTTTTATAGTGTAGGCGGTTAGCCGAAGTCTTGGTCGAGGTAACGGCCAATCCACCGTCAAGCCTTCGGTTAAAGGCTCACGCTCCCCCCAATATACTGCGTTCAAACCACTCCTTGCCGCTGCTGCGAACCGCCTACAGTGAGTAGACAAGGCATCATTTACCTGACCACCCATGTATTATGCAGGCTTTGCTTGTTAATGCAGGCTGCGGTGGAGATTACCCAATTTCCCACGATTTATGTATTGGCATGTAATCACTCATACTATGGTCCCTCTCCGGACTTCACTCACGAGTTCAATTAATACATATATAAGCGCGATGAAAAGTCATTCATATTGGAGCAAGTGATGATGTCAAGAAGTAGCATATGCAACAAGCAATAATGCAGATCATTCCCGATGATGGGTTACGGGAATGGGGAAAGTAAGTATGGAACCCGTACGACAGCGTATCCAACCGATCTTCTTCTCTGTTCCGATCCCATGGTTCTTCCGAGACCCTGGGACAATTGGTATGCCAACTGCTCCAATGTTGAGCTATCGGCGTCGGTACTTCGTCCTCTTCCCACCTTGTCCACAAAGTGACGAAGATCAACTTTCTCACTGGTCATGATGAACACAGCCGTTTCAGTTACCGGGGTAGTTTTGGGTGCATATTCTGCCCACATGAAAGGTATCCCCTCCACTTCTTTATCGCCATCAGCCCCCCAATCCGACTTGCCAATAATGTAGCTGCCTTTCGCTTCGATTTCGACTCCTGTCGGCCAGCTGCTAGTAATATGGGACACCCCACCAACAACATCCACACCAAATACTGAAACATAGACTGTTCTGTCGCCACTGTTCTTCATATCAAAGTAAAACTGGTCGCCGATCTTGACTTCTGCATTGCTAGCTGGAAGCTGTTTGCGTTTCTTATCGACAGCGAGACCAAACTCGATGGACAAGATATCCGGCTTAAGTTCCTCCTTGCCAATCCCATTAGGCAAACCAAGGAGATGCTGTGCTCTAGCAATTTGGTTTGCCATACCGGCAACCCTTTTTGAAGCCTCAGGTAGCCCTAAATCAACAACAGACACCGAGCAGCACATTAGGCCACCATTCTTGTAGAGGCATAGGTTGTCGCCAATTTGTTTGATCTCGACCAATGCCGGAGTATCTAGTTCTGAGTTGGATTGATGCATCAATGGATTTTCAGTCAACGAGACCTTGTAGTTGGCTAGGGCCTGTCTGTGTCGGGCTAGCTTTTGCTTGAAGTCTGCTAGACCAAGTTCTTGCATGGCTAGATGCAGGCCGCTGCTAGAAGATGCCAGCTCATGATTAGCTATTGCCAGCTCAAGTTGACTCAATGCCAGCTCATGGTTGATGATAGCTCTCTCATGGTTAACCAAAGCATCTTGGTTTGTCAAAGATAGCTCACGACTGGCTTTTCCGCGGGGCTGGAGAAACTTGGATGATTGTAGGGCTTTCAGCAGGTCTTGCATATCGTGCGGATATTCGACCACCCAGACCCGAGAGGTTTCTTGATAAAGAAAGGCAAGCGCTCCTTCCTCGCCAATGGTTCTCCCCCTAATTGTTTCAGTAAAATTGGCACGACTTCGGAGCGCCTGGACCGCGTTCACCACTACTTTGCCAATGCTGTTGTCAACATTTGGCTCGTCATAGTTGTGCGGCATGATGGTGTACACATTGCCTTCCCCCACTCCAGAGACTCTGCCAGCTTCAATAATGGGGGCGCCGCGTTCCATCTTAATTGAATGGGATTGCCACCTGATATTTCGGGTTGTGAAGAGAACTCGAGTACTAGGTCCTTCTGCACATGGATGCTGAGAGGGTTCCTCTGTAGTGACCATTTGGATCACTCTAGTCATAATGGTGTTCCATGATAGGCCGAGCTCTTTAGATGCTCGAAGTGCCTTGACGAGGCTTCTGGTCATGACGCCACTGCAAATGCCATCTTCGTCATCGAACTCCCACGATACCTCCGTAGGTGCTGCTGACATAATGCGTACAACATTTGGATTGCCTTCCAATGGTGTTTCTTTGAGTCGCATGCCACCATCGAGAAGCCTCTTGACATGATCTTGAAGCTGCGAGACATTGATAGGGGGGACCTTTCGCGAGCTCATGTTCTCGTGAGGCTGAATACGAGCCATACGACCCGAGTGGCAACAATCAAAAATGACAGTCACGTTCGTTGTTTGATGTGTCATGCTGTTCAGAAGAAGAGACAGTTCCGAATCGAGGATGACATTAAACTTCGTCTCGTTAGAACCGTAGTCTGATGGTACAAGGTACTGGTATCGCCGTGTCTTTGTCCCTGAGGCCTCAGAAGCTTCGACAATCCCACCATGACCGGAGTAGTAGATCACAACTATCGATTCAATGCCGCTCTTTCTTTTCTCGTCTGTCACTTTCTTCTGGAGCTCCCCGATTGCGTCAAGGATTCCATTGCGAGTGCTGTTGGCGCCGTAACAGACTTGGATATCGAAGCCAAATCCAGAGCTCCCCAGCAGATCGCGCATCATCTCAATGTCAGCTTCAGTTCCTTTCAGGTCGCGAGGGCATCCTATAAGGAGGGCATGCTTCGAACTCAAAACGGGAGGCATCTTGAACAAGGAACAAGTTGCAGGAGGAAGAACTTGGTAACTTTCTGAAGAATCCGCGGAGACTGCTATTTTTTTGTAGTTCACAGTTCTTGTGTCAATGCACCGACCGGTAGATTATATATTTGTAACCAGCGATATTCTAATCGCAGGCAATTTGACAAGAGGCATATGCAGTGATGACAAAATGTAGTTTGTTATTTTGCGTACTGTTAAACCGGCTCGTGTGATTATATGTAGACGGTACTCTAGAGACCTGACCTTGCCATATGGCACTTCTGGAATTATAGATGAGATCAGTACAGTACCGTAGTATTCTTTGTGGTAAGGTGAAGGATGAAGATAAAAGGAAACTACGAAAGGCTAGGACTAGAAATACGCTTCTTGTGTGAAGAAAACCATCGCAATATTAGCTAATCAAGCTGATCCCCATGGGCAGACCACCCACACTAACACACTGTTATGCATCGTTACTGTATGTATCGGGATTTGGTCCGGTGCAGCATCTAACGAGGCTCTGCGGGGTTGGCTTGTCCTGTCCTATGCGTCATGAGACTATGCATACCTGCATGGATTAGAATGTGGCCGCATTGGACGTTGCAACGCTCTGTACATATACGTAGGAAATGTAATAGTCTGGTGTGCTAAGACACCATGCCATAGCTGTGTAAATCGGGCTGTAGTGTAGTATGTATGTATTGTAGCCTATTGTCTGGCCCCGTTTGTACATGCAAAGTCACTATAGGTATATACACTCGTTCGGACCCTGATCAGATCTACGCGAATAACGAGGACTTAAGCCACGCGACAAAACAACACACTTTCGTACGCGCAGACGGCGGGAAGTGGCAGGAGGCTGCGTTGGCACTCGTTCAAGTCACCAACGGGTTTTTCCCCACGGGGTTTTTACCAGCGTGAGCACGAGGGATCCTGGTACGGCGGGAGGAGGTATACCGACAAGGCAAATGTTCAAGGGCGCAACAAGCGGTACAAAGGTGGGGGAAGAAACGGGCTTGGAGGATTGGGTCGTAGCAACCACAAGCACTGAAATGCTAAGTCCTTGAGACATGAGATGGCATCATATTTTTCGACTAGAAAATAGAGCTTGCCACGTCCATAGTACCCCCCGGGAGGTCAGCGGAGAGACAAGTAACGTTCCGCACCCGGCGTTAAAGAAATCAATCAATCAATCGACCGATCGGATCTATGCGCCCTAGGTATCTCTCACCCAGAGCCAGCTAGTTCGTGGCCAACCTATAGGAAGTCTCATATAGCCTGCTGGCTACAACGGATGTGATGAGGCTTGCTGACGGGAATGGATTCCCTTAGGGTGTTACACTATGCAGCATAATCCGGTTTGTGATTCACACCGGTCAGGGTCGCCAAGGTATTTGCGTGTCATGACATTATACACTGTAGGTCCACACGCGCGCTCCTCGCCCTTCCATCCTTGCATGGCTTTCGTATACCATAGTAGGCACATTACGAGGTCCTGCATGCGTAGGGTTGTGATGAGACTTGCTAGCGAATTGAGTGTTCACGTCCTCATGCCGGGCTGTATGACCCCCTTTGTGATTCATTCGTTGAGGTAGCCATGGCCCCGAGGTAATTTACATCATGTAACGTTGTGAGTCATGGACCTCACACATGACTGGACTCCTCATGTGTGATTTGTTTACCTCCGCCCTAATATGTACGATTGGAATTGGGCATCATCCATTACAAGCCAATATATGCCCGATATCGCAATCTGAAACAGACATTATACAGTAATAAAAACATTGCTTATGCAGTAACGGAGCTGGCCTATCACCTCATCAGACCTCCGAGCAGCTAGCATCATCAATATGACGATGAGGATGCATCTTACACTGAACATGAGTCCCTCCCCTAGCTCAAGCGAGACGCAGGGTTGTACTGCCGTAATTAAACGGGATGTATTACATTGGCAAAGGGGTCCTCGGGTGCACGATAGCGTGATCTAGCCTGTGAGGATTTGCTCCGTGCAACGATTCACGGTTTGGTAGTGCGGGGGTGATGCGTTGTCCTCCTAACCATGAGGTAGTGAAGAAAACGCAGTACTGATCTCGAGAGAATTCCTGTTAAGGGAGAGGGGAAATATATATTCAGGCCTACGCAAAGCATCACAGGGAGGATTCTTAATACCATCACACCTTGCCTTCCCATCCTACTTTGATAAGAGACACGTGTTTCATATCCTCTGACTGTCACCATGTTGGTCTACGAGGACATTTCTACTTGGCTCTCAGCCGCTGGTGCTAATTCTTCGCCCAAGGGGGAAGGAAACAATCTAATCCTCCTGGATGGCGGGACTATGCATATCCAGCAATGGAACTCTGATGGGCTTTCAAAGAAATCACCCATTACCAAGAGTGCCAAATCCACCAGCCCGGCTGCACTTATCTCTGATAATGTTAGTTTAGAGAAAGAGCATGCCAAATATCCAGATGATTTCCGTGCTAACAGAGAGTAGAAAGTGTTCGCAATTGACGCAACCAACAAGTTGAGGTGTTATATCAAGCCGCCGGATGTTGAAGGCGCCGACCAGATGTGGCACGAGCAGACTCTAGGGGTAGGGAATATCGAGGTTCATCCTAACAGTCAACTCTGCGCGCTCGAAATCTCGCCACGGACTGTTGTCATCTACCAGGACACGAATGGTTCTCTAGGAATTATGCAAGGCATTGATAATGACTGGGAATTTGTTCGACTCCCCGCCCATGACGTTCAACTTGGAACGCCACTTGCATTCTTTCCTTTCAAGGGCTGTGACAACATATTCTACATTGGGTCTGATGATAAGGTCCATCGTTTTACTCGAAACAAGGCTGAAATGGAATGGAAAGGTATCTTCACTACCTATTATTTAAACCCCGATCCCTCCCCCGTCCCCCCGCCCACTCGTACTAACCTTGGGCTGTTTTTAGACGAGATATTCTCAGCTGCAGTGTTGCAAGATACGCCTTCTAAAATAGTTGTCCTCCCCGGACAAGAAGACGATGCGCCAGTCCTTCATCTATTCGGTCTGTGCGGGAACAAACTAGTGTTGGTAACGGAGTCGTTGGGAGATCCAGAGGTGATCGGGATGATACGTAACGGTAAGTTTTTCATGGCAAAATGTTTGATCGCATCTGGCCTACTTACATCACTACTGGGGAATGTCTGTGGCGCGGTGGGTGGTGCCGTGAGTGGTGCTGTGAGTGGTGCTATAGGAGGCGGCTGGGGGACATCAAGCAAGGCAGAATTAATGATGCCAGGTGAGATTTTCTCCCGAGTAGAGCTTCACTCAGAATCAATATTTTAAGAGAAATCTAGTGGCTAACTTGACACATGATGGTTAAGGCTACATCTACAGAAAGCAAAGGAAATA